>JAXBDA010002223.1:0-44703 GCA_036023075.1 Gaultheria prostrata | reverse complement strand
AGAAAGAAAAAAGAAAAGAAAAGAAAGAGGCCTTCATTAGTAACTTCGTTGGGTCAGGTAATTCAGAATTGAATTGATTCATAAGTCTGCAAGTTAATTTACCTCTTAAGATTGTCAAGTTCAATTGAAGGCTAAAAATAAATCGAGCATTCACACAACTTGTGGCTCGGCTCAATTTGCTTTGTGGTCGGACCGAACGGAGCTCAAGATTTAGATTCGTGTAGTGATACTCCATTCGAGCAATTTAAGCACATAATGTATTGCTTCTGCTTAAGGTAATAAAGAAGAAGAAGAAATAATAATAGTAATAATAATAATAATAATAATAATAATAATAATAATAATAAAATGATGCAATTAGTGAACTCCATGTACGGCTTAGAACATTTCCAATTAGCTAGAAGTAACTTTAGCCTAATTTTATCAATAACGGTAGTGACAAATTAAACACGAATATTTTATGAATAGGTACGAGTTCTCCGGAGTAGTTGATCATAAGTTGAGTTGGTCGAAACAAAAGGTGAGTTGTGAATTATTCCTGTTACATGAGGTTTTCCGCAAAAATTTATGTTCTTATCAAAATTATGATTATTTATATATGAAATTCTTTTGAAGCAAATATACCATGGAATTCTAATGTTTTGCTCAGTTTTTGAGAAAAAAGTATTATCGATACATCCGAACGATGTCCTTGGAATCTGGGGGACGTTAAAAATACCAGTCCGAACGGTGTTATAAGGGTGGAATGGAAAGGGGCACAGCCAAGTGTCCAACTGAATTGATCAATTCAAGATGTTATATTGGGGGTCGCTCCCTCACGGCTGGCAGAAATCATTGGATGGTACGTATATCGTATTATTCATGGAATGCTATGTTTCGTACAAGCTTATTTATGAACTGATGCAATGATTTATGATTAAATCTTGAATTACATGGTAGGCCATGTAACTCCGATAATTCATAAACTCACACAAGCAGTGGCTTACGTACGTTGTTGTAATTTTTTCTTTTTCAGGTAATCAGGGGTAGAAGGACGAGTCAAGTTATCAGTACTTAGCTAATGTTACGCTTGTAATATAAAAAAAATTAAAAAATGTGTAACTTATAAGGAACTCTAGCAAGTTGTGTTTGTAAAATATGGGCTAGAGTTGTAAATGTAAGATATGGCTTCCGCAATATTAAGTTTTTTATTTTAATAAATAAAATTTAAAGGAACTACTGATAGAGGCCTTTGGTGAGTCGAGCTCACTGGCCGGTCACGATATCCAAATCCGTTGAATTTGGGTCGTGACACCACATCATCCGGGCAGTTCAAACGCATTTTCGAATGATCTACCCTAAACTTATCCAGATTTGGATTATCTTCTTTTTTTATATATAACTCAAATTTTAGTTTGGACTAAGAAAATTTTATGGAGAAAGGTTTTTAAGAGAAAGAGTTGCCGTTGAAGTCTTCTATCTAACGCGCCATATTGTGACAAGTCATTAAAAACTTTACACCTGTTTTTTAATTGCTAGATATATGGATATTTTTATTCCTTATATAGGACAGATCTAGAGGTTATAAATTGACCACAAAAAAAAAAAAAAAAAGTAAACACCAAACTTATTAGTTTTGCCACAATTAATTTAGGGTGATTCTATTAGCAACCCACAATTTACTCCATGCAACCCACAAAAAACTCATCAATTTTCATTACTGTGAAGACTGAAATGCTAAAAAAATCACCACCCCAAATCCCTCATTCTTCTTCCCCGGTCTTCCTTCTTCCCCCTTTATCCCATTGTTAGCCATGGCCACCAGTCATACCCCACCTCCTTCCACCTCCTTCGTTCAACCCGCCATCGCTACCTCCTTCTTCTTCTTCCTTGTTCCCTTGTAAATCAAACCAGACGCCATCTCTACCACCGCCGCCCTTTTCCACTCGAACCAGACGCCATCTCCACCTCTTTTGACCTACCACCGCCACCTTTTCCACCTCTGTGATGGACATTGTACCTTCTGTGGAGCCAAAATCTCATGAATAGGAAAGGAATCCATTTGAATATTAAAAACTCGACTGGAAAAAACTGCCCATATTCGACATTTGGGTGTATGAATTTCATATTCATACCTTGAAACACGATTATATTTTCGACATTCACACACCGAAATATGTGCACATATTCGACATTTGGATACTGAAGTAGGTACTTCGAAAATTTCATATTTTGACAACATACGTTTCAACAAGCTAATGTCGAAATTCATCATAATTTTCGATATACGAATGTCGAAATTAATACCTTATTTCAACGTTTGGACACCAAAGTAGATACTTCAGAAATTTATCAATTTCACAACACACGTTTCGACGAGCTAATGTTGAAATGCATCATATTTTTGCAGCTTAGCTTGTTGAAAAATATGATGTATTTCGATATACATACCGAAATAGATATAGAGCAGAAATTCAATTTTCAACTTGTAGGACCACACAAACAAAGAGACGATGGTGGTGGTCAATCGGTGGGAGGGAGGAGGGAGAGAGGTGGTGGTCGACAGGTGGGAGGGAGGGAGGTGGTGGTGGTCGACGGGTGGGAGGAGGGAGGTGGAAGACGATGGGGATGGGGGAGGGGAGGAAGTGTAATTTTAGGGTGAAGGGTATTTTGGGTAGTTTAGGTGAATGTAGTGGGTTGTTGGAGTAAATTTTGTTTGAGAAATTTTAGTTGTGGGTTGTATGAAGAAAGTGAATTTTATGGAGTAAATTGTGGGTTGCTAATAGAATGTCCCTTAATCTATACTATGATAGAATTGTTTGCATCCATTGTAAGTAAATTAAGATTCATGTATGTTACGGACTATTTAACATCTATATGGTAGTAATTCAACTTGGCTCGAAGTGAATATAAGATGGTATGTATATTATAAAATCATAACCGCTCAATATTCAAGTACAGGTTTTTCATTTCCATCATACATGCTAGTATTGAAAAAAAAAAACATGGGAAAAAGCCACTTCATTTGTTTTGGGGCCAATTGACATCCATAATTAGCAAAGGAGATCCAAACATTGTTGTGCTTCACTCGCCAGGAACGACAATTTTTCGCTTCTTTCAGTTTGGCAAGTTTTCCTTACTCCCTCCGTCCCAAATTGTTTCGTCTGTTTTCTTTTTGGAACCTCACAAAAAATTATTTATATCTCACAATCTATAATGGTTTTAATGATTTCGTAATTTTTGTTTAAGAAAATTAATTGAGATCTATCAAACAAGATCCATATTGAATATATAAAATATTATAATATAAAAGATATAGACAAATCTTTGAGACGTCCAAAAAAAGAAACAGACAGAACATTTTGGGACGGAGAGAGTATTTATTAGTGCAACTCAGGTACGGCTATTTTGGGGAAAACCTGCTCCATATGAGTTTCTATATACTCCCTTCGTCCATCATTTTACAGTATGTACATTTCCATTTTGGACTGTCCTTTAATAAGTGTGTGTTTTGAAAAATTAGTTAATACATTTCTTATTTTACCCTTAAAAGTAGATTCCTTTTTAAAAAGTTAGTGGGTATTATTATATTGATAAGAGAATTAATGGAAAGTAGATGTAAAAATTATAAAAGTTGATGTGAGAGAAAAATAGTTGGAATTCTTAGGTAACGCACTTAAAAAGGGACGGAGGGAGTAATTCCTTTTGTCTGCTTTGCATTACCTGCCTACTCTCGATTCCCACTTTCACTCTTTCGCCTCGAAACTGAGTACATAGTTGATTCCCTGGTCTTTTCTCAGGGTTTAGGCTTTAGGGTCATACATTCTGTGTGTGCATGTGCTCGGGCAAACAGTATGCTCCAGGTATTCCTGCCACCCATCACTTGCAGGCGAGACTTATTCGTGGGCCAGGTGTGGCTGTTCGCTCGTTGGGCTCTTGCTAATGATGCAACAGTTTAAGCTATTTTCCACTGCTTGACTACTGCATTTTGATGATCCAAATGGTTATTTAGCTAACTGAAACTGAACGAGGGTGATCATATGCTAAGGAATCCAATTATAGACATACACATCTTCAATGAAAAGTCAGGAATGCCAGATACAAGAGCAGCCAGAGCAAGGATTTGGCATGCGAAAAAATCGAAAGCAATATTTACAACAAAACTGTTCATGGCATGTCCTGTACACATTACAAAAAGTTACAACAGAGAAGCAAGGTGCTTTGTTAAATAAAGTGACATACAACATGATAAATTATAGGCAGGGAAAAACTTAGTGCATGTTGTCAGATATCCCACCAGTGACCACGCTCTCATCTACCGGTTTTGGGCCCCCACAGGATCTTGATACTGATTCAAAGAGCTTCTCAATCTCTGGCGCGCATCTTGTAAATGACCGACTCCAGAAATTGTATCTAGGATTCTGCTTGACAACAAACGCAAAGGAACTATGTCATATACCCATAATTTGAAAACTGCAGAATGTGCAGACTATGGATAACAAGGGCCAGTAGGGATACAGCATACAAATATCTTTCTATATTGTTTGCAATGTAGATGAATGAGTATAAACAGTGACAAACAACTACAAATTACAAAGATAACATTACTATGACAAACATAGAGGTGGGGAAAAACAGAACCCTGAAATACATAAAACACCATTCAAAATCCCACCAGATAACAGCTCAAACTTACTTGCCAAGTCAACAAAAAACTACTCCTAGTTGGTTTAGTACTCGATTTTTGCATGTGAATAAACAACAAAAGTTATTCCTAACAGATCCAACAATAAAACAGAGTGTGAAAAAACCCAATATAACGTGAACACAGGATTACCTTAATCAACTCAATGAAGGTAATCAAAAGGCCCCATGGATGAGGTCGGTTAACAATCAGTCTTTCCAACAAAACTCTCGTAATTTGCTCCTGAATGATTTCCTGCCCAGCATAAAGCGAATTTACATAAGAAACAGGTCAGTGCCCGCTAAATCACAGAGTCTACAAAATCAATGTTAAACGTTCTAGAGGCAGCCCATCTGGTTACTCTCGAATCATACATTACCAAGCATACTCTTAAAGACTTGGTCACAAATGTCTCCTACCAAATAAGTTCTTTGACTATTACAATGCACGGAGGATACAAAACAGCTGGCATCATTACTCATAAAAACTTCCAAGACATGACACCAATTTGTTAATTTTTTATTTTTTATTTTTTTGGTCAAACGGTAGGAGAATACAAAGATGAATTACATCAGTCACTACCAATCCAACTAATAGCCCCATTAAGGGGGAGAAATAACTCAACATGTAACAAGGAGAATAACACCTAGACGCAGGTGGGGAGACTCGAACTCCTGACCTCCTAGTGATAGACAGAATTCGAGTATAATTAAACTCAACCCTGATCTGACCAAAGTTGTCAACTACTGAACATGATCAATACATTGTCATAATTCCATGCAGCCATATCTAGAACCAGATGCTTACATATGCCAAAATCCTTTGAAAAATCACAGCCACCTATAAATACAGTCTACTGTAACAAGCAAACTCGAAATATAGCCAAGTCATGCTCACCTGGTTTGATTCTGCAAATAGGTAAAGAAGGATGAAGGAGAAGTAATGTGTATGGTTGTTCGGATAACGTAGTTGGTTAGCAATCGCATTCAAAAAGAGATAACGTCCCTCGGTATCTAGATCCATAATCAATGTCTGGAAGATGTCCAAGGCAGCACCAACTAAGAACACAGCTAATGGATGGCTACTGGCCATTGACTGTGCGTGAGGAGGAGTTCTGGCCTGAAGCTGCTGTATGGCCTACAGTATATTGGCCAAAGATGAATGTTAAAGAAACACATGCAAGAGAGCAGACAGGGGCAGGGGGATGGAAATAACAGAATAACCCACTAAGTTGTATTTTGAATCCACTAAAATGTATTCTAAATACAGTTTCCAGACCAGAAATTCTTGAAGAATACTGTACTTAATAAACACATAATAAAAAAATAAACAAGTGACGGATAGACTTGAAAGTACGACTGGTGCATAAAATAATACTCCCTCCATTCCAAATAGAGTCCAGTCCGCAAAACGAGGACTTCAAATAAATTGTCAAAAAAATTCAAACTTTTTTCGCAAATTAGTAGATATCGATGAATTCTTTCAATTTGTGAATAAAATTTTGAATTTTTGACAAATTTTTTTTATTAAAGTTTTTGTTTTGCGGACCGGACTCTCTTTTTGGAACAGAGGGAGTGATCAAAATAAGAATAAGATGTCTCAGGTATTAAAAAAAAAAGATGGGAATTTCGTAGACACAATACAAACGATAAATAGTTGACTAACCTAAGAAACAATAAAAACAAACAATATCAACTATTCGTGACCACAAGAACAGGTTCTTTGACATGTAAAAACCAATAGATGCCTCAAGCAAGGGGTCGCCGCATCAGCTACAGACATCTATTGTCCTCGGCAAAAACAGAAGAAGAAAGGAGCTACAAAAATAGGCCCACTCCCCTCTAGTATCAGAAGCAGCAGTTGTAATTACTCTGGTTTAGTATCTATTGGAAGAGTTTCTCATCGCTCTAGGTGTATATTCTTCCATCACTATTAGCAGTATATTCTTCCATCACTATTAGAAAAACAAAAAACCATGGACACACCTGCATTCCTACATAAAGCACAAGGGAGTTGATCAATGGTACATTATGCCTGGTACCAGCCCGAGCAGCATCGCTTGGTGAAAGCAGCAATTTCTGCTTCAACTCAGTTAAAAATGAAGACCCCTGTTGCCTCGTCTGCAGATAGTTTTTCAAGGAAAAGACCAAGGGCATGAGAGGAAGACAAAGGGAACCAAAATACATTAACTTATGACAAGAAATGAAAAAAAACACAACTCTGTCTTTGTTGGTTTTAATTGTGTATGGCGGTGTGTACTGGAGCAACTAGAAAGAGGGGAAAAAAGAGGGAACAAGTGCAAATATTAGCATCTTAATCCAGATACCTTAAGATATTCATCAACATCACCCTTGATTTGTTTCGCTTTGAGAGCCACGTCGACCTCAGAGAGAATGCGTGGAGATTGACTGATTTCTGCTAGCAGATCAATCTGAGCAAATTGAAGAAAAAAACAATTAATTCTAGTATTAGTAAAAATAGTTACACAGTCAATTATTGGCATTGATATACCTTTAAATTTGGAGTAGAAGGGTCTGGTAGCCTCATATTGCGTGGAAATGCACTGAGGATTATGTTTCGCATCTGTATGCAGCTTGGAGGAATCACATCGCAGAAGCTGAAATGGTAATCGCAGAGGAATTCTGGGAAATCATGAAGCAGCACTAGCAACACCCTTAGAGTGCCTTTATACAGAAAATGAACCTGTTGGGTTTATAAAACACAAGGATACAAGGTGGAATAAGATGCAGATAAAAAATGGGAGGCAAAAGAAAAGCTACACACTAGGAAAAAGAGACAAACCGGCTCCCCGAGGTCAGCGCTCCTCAAGAATGGCTCCAGGAACTGAAATAAGTCTACCAGCAAGCGCTGCATATAAGGCCACCCTTTCTGAGCATTTCCAGTAAGCAACTTTGGCATGAAACTCCTGTGACTCACCAGCTCAAGCCACGCAAAGCTGAAAGCATTTTAGATCAAGTTAGAATTGGGTAACAAGTAGGGAACTAGTACAAAGCACAGTCACAAATAAATTTCTCTGGAATCTACAATTATTTAAAATGGTTGTAAAACCGAATTACCCACTTTAACAGTTCATTGTCGGCAGGCAAGCCAGCCAGGGTAATAAAAATTAAGGAATTTTAGCGCTGATGTAGCTAACAGCCACCTTCATAATCGATTCATTAGGGGCGTCGCATTCTACCCAACTAGTGGAAGTATTCACCCTTTTATTTTTCTGTTAAGCCTCACAGCTATGGGGGTCAACATCTAATATATTTTCGTGATAGATAATTTGAGATTGTTTCCACTAATCTAAAGATCGCAAATTATTACTTGTAGACAAAGATTAAAGATTATTTCAAAATGAAAGAATTTAGGAAAATTTTGATGATTTTTTTTTCAGAACAGTGAAAATGGACTATTGAGGGGAGTACAATATTTTCAACTAGCAGCATTTAATAGCTTCAAGTAGGGAACTGTAAACTGTTTACCTTTCTTTCTCATGCAAGGGACAACCTTCTAAATAGCAAGTCAACAAAGTATAAAAATGTTAAGCATCAAAATGGGAAAGAAGGGGAACGAAATCCCACATTTTATATTTTATATTTGCATAGCGAGACAAATTTGGAGAAGGGTGCGATTTATCGCCATCAACATCATGACAAAGAAAAACGGTTATTGGGTACCGAGTCAACATACTATTACATTTGCAAACTTTGTTTCTTCTCCACAATACATTAATCCACTCACTTTGGATTCTCTCCAACAAGCAACAAAAACAACTAAAACATAGCTGCACACTCTATGAAACTACTTGATACTGTAGACTGTAGAGATAATGAAGCAAAATATAAACAAACCTGAAACCCGGAACTTTAAGAGGTTGTACAGCATGAAAGGCATTTGCAAAAGCTATCAAAATCTGAACACACAGAATCAAGATTAGTTATTGGAAGACAATAATGACCAAAGTAAAGGGTAAAACAACAAATACCTGAAAGTTTGCACCATCGAAAACAGGGTCCATGGAACCCAGGTCAAGTAGCCAGTTAATGAACAACCTGAAAAATGGCCTTGGATTAAAAGACACTTTCCTCTCTTCCGCATCTTTCAGAATAATTCTCACTGTCACTGCCAGAACCTGTGAAATTCAAACACTTGATAAAATGTACTGCTCCAAGGAAAGCAACGTAGTAGGTGATCAATAATTATTTAGTTAGGAATTAAACCTTTGGCAGAAGCAAGAGTTTGCCTGATCCTTGATCCACAGGGAAAAACTAGCAAAACAAAAACAGGAAAAGTCGGGGAAAGAAAAATGAATAGGAAGAAATAAAATACCAAAAATCCAGAGAACGATTTACTTACCTTTAGGATAGAAAATACAAGTTTTGCATATATATCAATAGCAAGGAACGAGAGGGGATGGACTTGTTGAGGTGATTGCAGAGGGGCAGAATTTATCACCTCCGAAGATACGCAATGTGATACAGAAAGTTCCTGTGTAAAAGGAACAGAGAAGAGGGAAAAAAGACTTCAGAACTACGAGATCATACCGTATATATATATAACAAGTCACAAAAAAAAAAAATTACCGTTAGGCAACGGAAAAATCGATCTGACGTGTCATCCCCTTTCAGCAATCCACTTTGCTGCAATTGTAAGATAAAATGGGCACAAGCTGCGTCATTTGCACCTGGAAGTTCACATATCCTGTACCATTCGGCAAACAGCATGGACACCTACAGAAAAAGAATGTTTATAAGAGACATCAAAAACATAAAGAAAATACTAATGAGCCTCCAGCTTCAGAATTATCAAAATTATAACAAGGATTTTGTGGTACAATGGACGCAGACCCTATTTGCAATAATGTTAAGGTTAAGTTAACAAAGGCGCATACACTCAAAGAATACATGAAATATTCAAACACCTAAACCATTACACTACACTCAAAGAATGGAAACTTCGCTACTTCAAAAGTAATCGGGTGCTTGCAATCCCAGCAAAAATGTCTCAAGTAATTTTGCCTTCAGCTGCAAAAATGGGCCAACAACCCAAACCATTCATTTCCTCCTCAGTCCTACAACACACTCAACTCAAGAAGCATTCACCCCATTACAAGGGGTGGGCTACAGCCCACATGGATCTACATTTTCCATGGGATTGATTCTAGCCCATTCCCTAATTAAATCACAGAAAACACTGTTCATTTTCACATACCAAATCCCTATTGGCATGGTTTTGAGCCTTAATCCCAAGCCTTCTTGTCTAATCAGTGATCACCAACCGAAGGATTTCAGAAGTCTTTGATCCTTTCAGTTATCCCTACTGGTAATTTTAGATATAAAAAATTGACGTTGATATAACTAACCATGCTCAATCCACGGGTCTACTGAATTTGTCAGTTCAGAAACCATCAATGTCTTAATCCATCCCTGAAAATGAAAGAGCTGGTTCTACATAGCATCAAGCGGATAAGTTTGCGAAAATTCATCTAGGGCTTTGGCTTGGGACGGACAAACAAATGTTAAAAGTCCACTTGTGTAATGTCAACCTTCGACAAAGTACTGGTCAACATCTGTACTTTTGCTTCTGTTTTCTTAAATTTGTGGCGTGCGATTTATCGCAAATATGCATATATTCTCGAGATAAGCTCCAACAGCAGTCCATTTCTGTTAAAAGTTACACCCTATTCCAATCACCACAGTCCATTTCTGTTAAAAGTTTTAATGTGTGCTTACTGGAAAATGGATTCGTTATACAAGTTTAGGGGAACAATGAAATGAAGTGGCTCAACCCTTTTCAGATGATGTAAATAGTTCCCTTTTTCAGTTACAGAATTAGAACTTCTTTGTTATGTTTGAAATAATTGCTATTGACAAACTGCACATAAGCTAAAAGAAACTACAATGAATACCAGGACAGATTTCTAGAATCTAGATACATCTTACATTTGGCCCCAAAATTTACCATTCACTTCTTTCTTCTATCCCACATTTTATGGTGGCCTCCACATTGACAGGACCTAACTTCTAGTCCCAGGTTCTGTGTTTAGTTTAGATTAAACAAATGGTTCTAAACCGAAAGAGAGAGTGGGGTAGGATCTAGGATGGGTGATATGAACGTGTGCTAACAATTTCAAGCTTCATTCCGGACCACCATTGCAAACTAAACTGCATCAGGAATCCACCTAACATCAAAATGTCCCCTTGGTAAGTGAAGGCTGGGACCGAAAGGCTTGTCCAACTGTTAAATGAAACCTTAGTCGTTCAACAAAAAAATGCCATGAACATTAATTTCCATCCCAGACAAGTGAGATCAGCACAAAATGACATATAAAGTCACTTCCAGATACCACAAGGAAATCTTTCTTATTTATTACGTCCCCGTCCATTTCAAATCCTTGTACAACAGTGGTTTAAAATTGCAATGTATTAACAATCATGGAATAAATTCGGTGAAGGAAAAGAGGTTCGCACTCTGAAGGAGATTACGAAGTACCAACACCAGCCAATGCGGCTGAGGTTATGTCCAACCAATATGCTGTCTTAGAACAATAACCAAACCAGGGATAATAATATTCAATGGCTTGTTCTGAGTGCTTTCATCAATTTCATGTGCTGTTTCTAATGTGTGTTTGTTGTCCGGGGTACAGCTGAGTCATATAGTTTGCAAGCTAACCCATATATACATCCAAAACATAATTTTTTTGAATATTCATGCATCTTGTCAAAAAAAATGTGCTCAACAAAAATATGACCATTATAATTCCGTAACCCGATGCCCAGGAATTATGTGACAATTACTTACTAACTATTGTTAAAACTAATGCTATGTTCTACAACCATAACTGGCAATAAACACTTCAAAGCTTGATTGGATGCTGACTGATTGACAAGTGAATGGTCTGCTTTGGCTGCAATGTAAACAGATGTACTGGACAGTTTACAGCTACAGGATAACAGGTAAAACCATTGGTTCAAAAACCAAGTGTGCATCATAAACAAATCAGTTTGCAATCTAACAAAAGTAAATGCTCGGATTTCATTTGCATTCGCTCTGAAAACGTCAATCCGCGATCCAGACCATGGTTCGCCACCCTTGTTTGACTAACGGCTCGTTTGCCAGGCGGATAAGGTTTTGCGTGGATAAAGAAGAACGGTGGATAAGAGGTGGATATGTTATAAAGGAGATTAGTTAAGATTTGAGTAAGTGTTTTAAATGGCGCGCGCCTCATGCGCCTACGCGCTGAGGCGAAGCGAAAGTGCCTCGAGTTGTCAAGGCGAAGCGCACTGAACGCGCATGAGGCGCACGACTCGACGTGGGGCGTGAGGCGCATGAGGCGAGCGCCTCAAGGTTTATTTTCAGATCTGCACTCAAATTATCATAGAATTCAACCATTAATCAATGAGGCATAAAGGTGGGGTAATGCACCGGATAAAATCCTTCAATGTAAAGAGGTTCTAATTGATAACCAAAGGGAACCCAAACAGCTCTAACCGATACACAGCACAGCAGCCAACTCCTGAGTCTTGAATAGAACTCGATATGCTCTATTCTTCTTCTTCTTTTATATAGTCAAAATTCTTCTTGTTCCTCTTCCTTCGCTCTGTTTTCATTTCTTCTTTTATACAGTCAAAACGAACAAAGTCTTACTGTCACCACTCACAAAGTACTTTGTAATTCTATTTGTCTTCATTGCTCAACTAAATAACTAAGGATTAATACGTATTACGGACTTGAAATAGTAGAAGCATTATTTTTGTGTTGCAAATTTTGCCTATATCAGTATTTTAATTATTTTTATGTTGCAAATTTTGCCTATATCAGTATTTTAATTATTTCCTACAACTTGCGCCTTGCACGGATGAGGCGCACGCTAGGCTCAATGGGGCCATGGCGCCTTGGTGCGCATAGTGCCTTTTAAAATACTGGTTTGGATAGTAGTTTCTACGAGTGGTCCAAGTGGATAATGTGAGAAATTACTTGGTTGATCTCGTCAAATCAATACAAAAAAGGTATGAGGGGTAATTCAGTCTATTGGTCTACTTTGTCCGGCCCGATTAGCTAATCCTAGGGTAGGGGTGGTGTTAAATAACTAAGGATTAATAAGTATTAAGGACTTGAAATAGTAGAAGCATTTATTTATGTTGCAAATTTTGCCTATATCAGTATTTTAATTATTTCCTACAACTTGTGCCTCGCACGGATGAGGCGCGCGCCTAGGCTCAATGGGGCCATGGCGCCTTGGTGCACATAGTGCCTTTTAAAACACTGGTTTGAATAGTAGTTTCTACGAGTGGTCCGAGTGGATAATGTGAGAAATTACTTTAAGCAATGGTAACATTCAATCTTAAACCATATCTAAAAAACAAGAAAGCAAATTCATTTCTACTGGTATGAATTTCTTTAGAGCTTGTTTGACAGGCAAAGATCATACATACCTGCTCACGAAAACCAGCAGGATCTGCTTCCACTGGATCCACGATACTGTAGTCTTCCTTGCTTGATGCAGGGGGGACAGGAGCCTGTGCCAGAAAAAATTAGAAGGCCAGGGTGCGAAGAATGGTTGACTGCTAAAATAGGATACAAGAGACAATTTCCTAACCTTTTTTTCTCTAGCTTGTCTGGTGTTATCCTCCTTCCCCGCAGAAACTGTCGCGAAAGTAGCAGTATTTGCAGCAGGATTCCTAGCAACCTCAACCAGATGTTGCAACGACTCTGGAGATCCAGGCCTTGCCGCAAGCTGTGGGTAGGAATTCGATCAGAACCAGGTATACTCAAATTTAGCCACCATATCGACCAAAAAGAATAGGTACAAACCTTTGCCAATGCATCGACGAGATTATGGAGTTCAGAAATGACACTGGAATCGTTGATCAACAATGTTTGAATTAGGGAAATGGCAAACTCAGTCGCAGCCTCTGCACATCATATGCAACTAGTTAGCCATGGTAATTCCTATAAGAATACTCACGTAGAGCAATGTTAGTTATACATACTATTCCTTCCTGCATCAAGCAGCTTAGCCATATGAACATTGTACTCCGCAAGGTTGAGCAATTGGCTGCGAATGAGACCAATTGTAATTTCTTTGTTGAACTTCCGATCCTCATCCGAATAAATCACCTGTAGAAATTAAGTTAAAAATACATTTACTACACTCGAAAAAAATATAAAAAAATGAAGATGCTCAGAAAAGAAATCTCAACCAAATCCATTTCCAG
This sequence comes from Gaultheria prostrata, assembly GCA_036023075.1. Taxonomy (NCBI): domain Eukaryota; kingdom Viridiplantae; phylum Streptophyta; class Magnoliopsida; order Ericales; family Ericaceae; genus Gaultheria; species Gaultheria prostrata. Next base: position 30,816 of record JAXBDA010002223.1, on the reverse strand, counting down.
CAAATGCTTCAGTGATATTACAAACAGTGAATTACAGAGGTAAACAAAATGTCAAAATGAAAGCAAAGAAGAACAGGGATATAATGAATGGCATCGGTTCACGAGAACATGAAAAAAGAATAGCGAAATTACCTGGCAACCCCATTTCTTATCGAAAAAGTACCTGGCGTGTGTAGTGAATATAATCATAATGCCGAGCAATGCCAAATTATAGGACCAGAAAAAAGCAGGCCTCCATCCAAAATTTGGAGCTAAACTATCAGCATCTATTTTCTAACAGTTTTTAAAATAAAAATAAAAAGAGTCGGAAAGGCAGATGGAAAAACATTCAAAAGAAAAATAGCTAAACAAAACAAGTGGAAGGATCCACAGAGTAGATACCTTAAGCCACTGTATTAAGTAGATGAGATTCAGTTCTAGAGGAAGTAATGTATTTAGGACCAAAACAAGCAGAAAAGCTGACACAAATTTCATAGGTATGAAGACTTGACTTTGGTAGTGTGGGAGAGGAAGGAACTCATGAATACAAAAGGAAGGAAACAGCACCACCACACCACACCCCCAAAAAAAGAATGGTAATCCTTGCACAAATTTTGGCTTCTTCTAGATGACTAATTGGCAATTTCATATTAAAGAAAGTCAATCTGGCTGGAGGGATCTTATGAAACACAAAGCTCTTCAAACAACAAAACTAGATCTCTTCTTGGTTCTACAGCATCAAGAAGCCAATATCCTTCCGAAAGGCAGAGAAAGAATACAGTAGCATGCTTATTACTGCACAAAAGTCCATCCTCTAATTTTGATACTTACCGTCTTCCATCGAAATACATTTTCCCACACTAACGCCACAACTATTTTTCACGAGAAGCGTCGGAAACAAATGCTCAATTGCGTAAAAGCAAAAGGAGTAAAAAAGTAGAAGGAAGTGTATCCCTTAGAAGTTCAAAAACAAAGTTGAACAAAAAGCAAAAAGGAAGTCAGCTGAGTTGGTCACTGATGTGAAACCACTATCAATGGAAAACCTTACCCAGGAAAGGGCAAAAGGAGGAATAGGGCATGAGACAAATGAAGAATAAAATATAACAGTTGGACATTAGAGAAATATTAGTAATGGACAGAATGAATGAATACAAGACTTGGGATTCTCAAGCTAAAAGACGAATCCAATCCGGAAAGGATGGAAGGATTCTGCACCAAATGCTGAAAGAGAAATTTCAGCAACCACTACCAATGGGGAAAAACTTGCAAGAGAAAGGGCAAAGCAGGAATAGGGAACGACACCAATGATGATGAAAATATGACAATTCCACGTTAGACAAAGTGACAGCAATTGACAGAATGAATGACGATAAGATTGTTGCATTCTCGGTCTAAGGAACCAAAATGCTGAAACAGAAATTTCGGCATCATACTTTTAGTGGTTATTAAGCCTCAGAAGACAGATTTTCTAATTATTTGGCTCTGATAGCTAATAACTTAGAAGATGGATTTTCTAACTATTTGGTACTAATAGCCAACAAAGTAGTCATAAACTCTCATTTCCCGAGATTTCTAATGGCCAGCGAGAATTGAGCACAATGTAACCAAGGGAGTTACAATGTGCTAATGTGATAAAGATATCAGAAATGGGCTACCTCCGACTACTACTGCATAGTAGAGCATTTAGCTTCAAAGCTTCCTCACCTAACCCAAATGAGAAGAATGTAACCTCAAAGACTCGTTATCTTGCTTTAGGGACTATACCATAAAGCAGTATTACACCAACCACTCCAATAGTACGCTTTTCAGAAGGTTATTCAAATACATTAAATCACACATGTACGTTTTGATTGATACTCTGTTAATGGAAAGCAATAAACATGTAAGAGGGAATAAGGAAGAAAAAAGTTTCATCTCGAGCGTGAAACGAAACCCACAACTATCAAGCAGAATTGCCGTGTAAGAGGTAATATAAGATGCCTCGACCGTGCTATGGAAGAGCAGGCACGTGCATCTGTAACATAACAAGGCCACGGCCGTGCCTGTGAAGTGGCGGACGTGTCTTTTGTACTAAAATGATTAAAACAGTAGTAAGGAGTGCAAGAAAATACTAAAAGTGCAATCCGGGGGATTGCGAGGCCATTCCCACCTTGTCCCTCAGCTTGATCTAGGTTTGGCAGAGCTTTAATATATTTTAGGACTCTACTAAGTGCCAAGAAAAGGGCTTCACGTGATGCTTTTGAAAGTGGGGAAGAAAATTGGTGTTTGAGAGTATTTTGGATGCTTTAGAGTAATTTTTCAGTAGCTTTTCCGTGTGGGTCTGTTGTTCTTTTCGACTGATATGCCTCCCCTATTTATAGTTGGGGTCGTCCAAAATGGATAGGACGATCCCTGGATCTCCAAAACGCGGAAATATGCCCAGAAAGGAAAGAATTGCTCATTGCCGGAGAATCTGGGGCGCGCGCCTAGGATACCGTGGTCATGGGAACAATACGACGGCCATGTCTCACATGCTAGAAAGGAAACGCGGCCATGACATCGTGAGGTACCTAAAAGGTCCCTTACTAGGCTGCACATGTGCTAAAGGATAGTACGAACGCAGAGACTATCAGACGAAAGTGGCAAGAATAAGTCGGCCGTGGAAATCACACGACGGCCGTGTTCTGTTTCTGGATTTTTATGCTTTTTCTATGAGGATCCTTGGGTTTTGAGGCTTTCTCCTAAAGCTTATTGTTTTCCTTATCATATCGTGGCTCTGCCAGAGCTTTGCTTTGCTGGTAGTGACTAGCTTCATCATTGGGCCAGAAGGTGGGGGTTTAGTTAATCTACTTAGCCAAATTGGAATGTTTACACATAGTACCTCAAAACTCATTATGTACCCTCCCAGATACGTCCTCGATATAGGTACTATGCATGGTACTTTTGCACGTGTGACCAATTTTGTTTCCTTGATGTATTAGACAGAAAAATTTTGTGTCGAGCATGTTTCTAGAATTAAGCTACTTTGTTCTGTAGCTTCATTAAGGTAATGGCATCAAACTCTGGGTTATAACTTACTTTTGGCATCAATTGTGGTTTGTATGGTGGTTCCTCGATCAAACTAAGACATTTAACAAATTCTCTTATTTGATTATATGTTATATGATTGTTCCTTTCAATGGATTTTTTCCACATTACAAAATTTGCACATTTTGCCATATCGATGCATCTGTATCCTGCCAGTATAAGTACATGAACTTCATAGCTGAATAGAGAAGCAGAGATGATACACAAATTTCAATATTTGATGATGATTTCTGTCAATCACAAATTGGAAACCATGGTCAAATATTTTCCCCTTAAGATGTGCATTGGACAGAACTCATAAAGCAGGAGCCAGTGGTGGTAAGATAACCTCAGTCCAAGGATTCATTGACTAATTCACAGTGCAGTTAGTCATTGTAACATGGAAGCATTACAAACCATTGGAACAACACAGTGCAGTTAGGCATAGTACCAACATAGGAAGGATTGCAAACTATTCACAGTTGATATCGTACACACTATATAAGCAAAGGAACTGCAATTATGTTTACTGTAAATCTAATCCAGGAAACAGGACCAAGTCAATAAACGTACCCAACTAGTCAGCTCCTTAACAACAAGCTTGCTAACATCACGAATGGCAGCCAGAATGGCAAGATGAGCAGCAACATGAGCACTATTTGAAGCATTTTCGTATAAGCCCTTAAAAACCTGTGACAGAGTGAGAATTCAGACTCAAGGCTTTGTGAAAAAATGACAGACCGAAAAACACAGAAGTCCACCAAGACTCTAGGAAAGGTTACGCACCTTTTGAGCCACAGCCAATGCAGCTTCATCTCGACTAATACATCTGAGAATGATTCCGGGAACCTCAACAATAACGCCCTGAATTCAAACATACCACATATTAAGAAGTTTTGAAGAATTCAAATAGGGAACTAAATCGTGCTAAGTGATAATTTAGTATGGAGAGAGAGAGAGAGAGAGAGAGAGAGAGAACAATCCTATGTTGATTAAACTGTCTATTACATCACAGGATAAAGGACAAAAAGAAACCAGGAGAAAGTAGAAAAGAGTACCTGAATATCTGCATCTATAGCCTCATTTGTTACAAGAGATTCCAGCTGCAACCATTTTCAAAATGATCTTATCAGTTGACCAATATTTTCAAGAAAAATGTTGAAAGTGAAGCGTGTGACAACTTGATGAAGATTGATGAAAGTGCAGCGTGTGACAAAGTGATGAAGATATGGAGGTAACAAAAAGAAAAACCAGGAATGGTTAGCAATGTGGTTAATAATTCCCAGTGTAAAACACCAATTGTTCAGGAGCCATTTCAGGCTTTATCTACCAAGAAGTGTGTTGGGCACTTAACACCCACTCCACTACGTAGTGATTTTAATGTAAACTATCACCTTATGCACACCACACCATACATGTATGCTTGCGCAAAGTAAGAAGAGATGAAAAGACACAACACCAGAGTGTACAAAAAAGTGGCCAGAGTCCGTATGTCTCATAATACCCAAAATTGTGGAACAGTAAGTACAGCAAAAATTAACTACAATAACCAAATATGGTCTGAAAATGATCACAAGCAGTGTTCTAAAAGAAGGTTTGGAAGGCCGAGTACTTGCCGCCTAGGCGCTAGAAGGCCCCTCTCCAACTAGTCCGAGTAACCCAACTAGCCCGACTAGGCGCCAAGTACTCGGCCCTGGAAGCTAGAAGGTGCCCGGCCGCCCTGGGAGCGCCTAGCGAGTTTTAGAACCTTGATCACAAGCCATAGTCAATAGTAGTTACAGTTTCTATGCCGTAGCATACTTTGTTGTTGATTCTGCCAGGTGTTTAGCAGGAATTTATCAACGGCAATATAGTGCCATTTTCCTATTTTATGCAAACATGAATTTGAATCTGTTTATTTTCTAACAAAATACTTCTCCATGGGCTATCAAAGGTGATGTTCGAAAGCTCTCTTGGGGAGTCAGGAACCATGTCTATAAACAACAATATGCACCTAAATAACATGGGAACTTTTAACAATTCGTGTGCATGTGCAGATTTTCTACTAGTAATAAAGACAAGAATAACAACAGAAAAAAACAACAATCTAAAAAAGCATTTGAAACCTTCTCCGAAATGATCTGGTACTTTTCCAATCCATCGCCTGTGGTCAACAAAGGTTCAGAAGTACTACTTCCAAGGCGATCTGTCGTAGGAGTTGAAGGTAATGGATGTGATGAAGCTCCAGATTCCTTCCAATGAAACACAAACCCAGAAAGGATTTCAGTCTCAAGCATTATACGAACAAGTAGAACAAAATTTTACTCACTTTTACAATGTTGGAAATCTCCAAAGAATGTAATTCAGGGGTTGCGGCTGAAGAAAATGAAGCAACAATAGCATCATTTTCAAAATCGTGTGAATTAACTCCATCAGCTGCCCCAATAAGAGCGGAGGAAGCACTGAGATATTGCAAAAACACTGACACTTAGTTCCTCAACATAAAACAATAACATTAAAGAAACTGAAAATCGAGATAAGAAAAACCACCTGTGAAGCTGAGCTGAACTAGATTCCATCTCCTCAGAAACAATATCCAAAGCCTGATGCTGAATTCCTGTATTTCCTAGGCCAGATGAGTAAATGCCAGGGTTCAGTTGTCCTGATGCTGAACTATAAACCCTGGACATGCCAGAACTGGCAGGTGAACCTGTAGAACCAACTGCAAGAGCGTTCGAGCTATGGCTTGACTGATTCTGCCAGGGTAACCGAACAAAATCCTGAAAAAACAAACAAATGAACAAACGGAAATAGGAGATCACATATGAACATATCTCATAAAAAAAATTGCTAATACAAGGGTACCTCATAAACTCGCTGTTGAGAATGGGATAAGCGGCCAGGTTTAGGGCGGAGTGCTTCTGGCAAAACACCTGCATGACCTTGGGAGTAAATTCCAGAATCAAAATATGCTGGACCAACACCTTCTCTATGCTTCCTTCTTATTGAAAGTTGTTGAGCTATTTCACCATCAATGGTTTGAATTGCCTGTATAAACCAACACATGCCACAAGAAGCAACCACCAGAAAGAGTAAATAAATTGGTAGATGCACCAAAATGTTACAAGATAACAATTATGTCTGCAGGCTAGATAAGGAGCTTTTGATAAGAGTTAACCCAACTCCCTTCTAGATACTAGAATTACCAGGTTGCATCCCCTCAAACAAGATACAGGAAGGAATCTAACTTGGCAGAATATATTCTGCTAACATGTCCGCATTATCACCTCCTTCTGAAGAAATGGACCAAGAAGGTTGGGCAGAGGTGACCCTCCACCCCAAGCTTCAAAAAAAAAAAAAGTGATAAAATTTAGCATTGGTATGTGTTGCAACCGAACTCATTCTTCGGACATATCCCAAGTTCCTCGTGCCACTTATGCTCCAAAAGTAATAGCTTCTTTTGCAAATAGCAAGTGCACCAGTTACAGTATCATGGCTCTTGCCCATTCCCAAAACCATTGAACTGATCATTCACCACTACTCTTAACCAAATGGATAAAAAACTCTTAATGGAAATGACAGAAATAGGCAAATGGAAACTCGCCCTACCTAAGGCCCAAAATGCGCCGAGAGAAGCCTAGAAGTTAGTGTGAAGTATAATTTTAGGGTTTATTTTAGGATTTCAGTTTATCGTAATTTATCTTTTACAATCAGGTAGTGTAGTCCTTCTGTATTATTAAGGTTTTGCTAAGGTTATTAGGGTTAGCCTATATAACCCCTTCATTAGTCTTGTAATCATTCAAACTTTCCAATGCAATAATATAGTTCTTTAGTTCTCTCTCTTCTTTGCAATTATCACATGGTATCAGAGCCGGAATCGGTTGATCTCACCACACTTTTGATTTCCGTAAGTCATCTCTCTATCCCTCAGTCGTCTCCCTCCCTCCTCAGCATAAGCATCAGCAGTTGCACAGCAGCAGCCACCATCAGCATCAGTCGCACAGCATCTTTGTGAATCTCTCCCTTTCTCTCTGATCTCTGATTTCTCCAGTCCAGCAGCAACAGTAGCAAGCCACCGACGACCCTCCCCTTACCTCGGCAACCCTCGCCGGGCTATGTCAGCCTCCGACGAGACTCCCTGATCTCTGGCAACCCTCCGAGCAGCCCTATTTGGTGCTGTTAACTTCAGATCTGCAAACCCCAGTAAGTTTTGACACTGCTCTGCACCCCGGCGACCATCGCCAGAGCTTCTTCAGCCTCCGGTGACCTCTGTTTGCGTCTGAAAATTTTATGGGTAGTGATTTACACTTGTTCTTCTCATTCCCTCTTCGATATGTGTTTCAGTTTTAGCATCTCCCCCTTTGCAATCTGCATCTCTCCTCTCCCATATGTCTTCTCTGAAATCTGCATTGACAATTGGTTTTTGTACTTTGGTGTAGTTCTCTAAAATCTGCAGCCGAAATCTGTTCGGCATCGGTTCTTTCTCCTATTTGCATGTTCTAGTTTTGGTTTGCAGTTTGTTCACTTCTCCTTCAATCGCATCTCATCTCTCTATAGCATTCTCTCTCTCAGACGAACTCTCTCTTCTCTCTTAGTCCAACCTCTGATTAGAACTAGTTTTGCAGCTTCGGCACTTGTTTTAGACATCTGATTGGTATTGTTTTGCAACACTGTTTTGCATTGTTCAGCGCAGTAGTTGATTTGTATGGTTCACTTCAGCACCGTTTAGCAAGTTTGGCAATGTTTCAGCCCCCTATTGCACCAAGACGCAAACCACGGCTTGATTCATTGTTTTCTTAGCAAACTCACGATGCTCTCGGGCCTCGCACCATGGGTTTGAAGGGGGGATGTGAAGTATAATTATAGGGTTTATTTTAGGGCTTCAGTTTATGTTATTTGTCTTTTACGTTCAGGGTAGTTTAGTCATTTTGTATTATTAGGGTTTTGCTAAGGGTTAGCCTATATAACCTCTTCATTAGTTTTGTAATCATGCAAGCTTCCCAATGCAATAATATTGTTCTTTAGTTTTCTCTCTTCTTCGCAATGTCACAGTTAGTTCTATGTAACACAAGATACAGAACGATACATATAATGTTATAAGGCAAAACCTAAAACAACAGAATCTTCAAGGATACATTAGGGCTGCTTAAGATTTTTATAATTATTAGTCTTGTATCAGGCAAAAAAAAATAAACCCAAAAGGAATAAAAGAAGTTGAATTTTAATACCAATCATTTAGCACGTCATATCTATGTCTCAAACAAACTCCCGATATGAATACATCGTTTATTTATCCACGTAATATGCATCAGTATTTTCAAATCAGTAATTCCATTTAGAGGTATGCTTATATATCCAATGGGGTTTTGTTTAACACTAACATCTCCATCGCATATTTAATGAATAATCATTTATGTGTACATTTTAGTTGCAAATTTGCTCCTTAGACCTTAGTCCTTACTAAGTTACCTCATTTCTGTAAAAGAAAATTTGATTTACAGCTACATCCCAAAAGTATCCACCGCGTATCCGAAACATATCCGAATTTTGAAAAAGAAATTAATTTAAATACTGCATAGTTATGAAGTATCCAATACGTATTGGGCGCATATCACTATCCGTTATGTATCTCTATCCGTTACGTATCTGATACCCGTACCCAACTAGTATCCGTGTTTCATAGAGTTGCTCAAGTGACAAGCACTTAGAGCTTCACTGAAGAAATTTTCAATTTAGTGCTACGCCACCTTTCCTCAATCTCATTCTCTGCAACAAGTATATTCATGGGCCTTATCTTATACTCCCTCCGTCCCAATTTATTGGTCCCTTTTAGGGATTCCAACTTATTAGGGGAACATCATCATTACACTTGTCATACTTTTTCTTTCTTCTTTTTTCAAAACATCATCATTACATGTACTTACTTTCAAAAGTGAGGCTAAAATAGTAAACTTGACACTTTTTGCACATTACTTTTCAATTGGGACAATCTTTTTGGGACAATAAAAAGTACTATTTGGGACCAAAAATTGGGGACCGAGGAGGGTGTATATATCCTATTGAATCCACCCCCTAATTATCACTAACATAGAATAAATCTATCACCCTTCCTAAGAGAAAGCAATCTACCTTTTCTGATGATGATACTCGAATCAAAACCTCCATAAATCCCACCACATAAAAGTTGCCCCTGGTGCACAATGGGGGAATGAAAATGGATTTGACACTCATCCACTCCCACACAATTCTTCTATCCACACTCAACACACCCATTTGGGCAATATACCGTATATGTAAACAAAAGAACCAGAGAAGAAGTGTCAATCCTCACCCCTTCCTTCAAAAACTGAAGCATTACAAAATTAAAGACCCAATGACAACTTCCATCCAGACCTCATAGCATTTAAAGACATGTTGCGAAAACCGTGATGTCATTTTTTCCTCCCTGCTCATAAATTGGGAAATTGTGTAGCTCAAGAAAAATGGGAATGCCATATGGTGCAAGAGAAGACCAAGCCCTTCTGTGAACCTTATCCCAAGAGATAATACTATGGTCTCTACAAATGCATTAGCATTCAATTCAACAAAGAAGAAAGTAATCTAACCTTCTCTGTTGCCGCTTGTTCAATCAATGCACAGCCCAGATCAAGGTTATCATTTGTAACAAGTTGCACGGCTTGTTCAAGAAGTTCACTTGCAATATTTAGACCCTGGAGTGAATTTCTGAGCTGACTTGATATTGAGCCACGCAAGGGTTCCTAGCAGCAAACATTAAACTATTGTCATATTTCATACAACAAAGAATGATAAATGCAAGATAAAGTACTGTTATTGTGTCTGTCTGAAGAATAAGAAAGATCTTCAGTTTGAAATGAAACCTTGCATGTTACGTGAGCTAAGCTTCCAGCCAAACTGGCAACCATTAAGTGAGCTGCATTACGTATGCGGGTCTCGTCTAACTCCATGGCATAATCCTACATTTGCATCATTCTTATTTAGTGCGAAAGCAACTTTAACAAGTTACCTTTTACCTATTTTAAAAGAATAGGATTAAGAAACCTTTAAAACAAGTTCCTTCGTTGTTTGAGTGGCAATAGAAACACTGCGCTGCACAATACCAGACACTATCTCTTTGATAGCTCTATCCATAGCGATGGGAACAACACTATAATAAAGAAGTAAAGGTTATCTTATAAGACAGTTTCACCAAGAAATAGGGAATGAGAATTTGAATAAAGATTTTCAAACCTCTGAAAATGTAGGTAAAGGCCGAGGGCATGAAGCTTTGGGTTTACAATAACTTGTTGCTCAATATTGGATGCCGGGGTTGGAAGCTGCAAACCACCACCAGCTTAAGAAAGCAACTATAAAGTAATTAGGAGATGAACAGAAGTAACGAACACAACAACACCTGACTAACAGAAAATGATGATTGCCGTTGTAGTAGTCCTTGAGCAGAAGGGAGCTGATCAGATAACCCCAAAGCTGCCAGCTTTTCATCCTCCGTCAATGTCCCAGAAGAAAGATGAAGAGGTGTAGCATACTAAATCCATCAAAAAGATTAGAAACACAGATTTCTAGAACGATGATATGTAGACAACCTCCAATTAGGAAATATATAAGAACGACGAACCTGAGACAACATATGTGAATGGCCACCAGGATGAGATGGGCTGGCAACCTCAAGTGGTAGCTCAACTTGATTCAGTGCAGATATTGTACCAGACTTGACTTCAGCAACTATCTGTTGCTGAGGCACCCCAACATCTTTGTTGGAGAAGTCAGGATTTCCTTCAACTTGCCTTACCCTATCCTTGAGAAGAGAAGTGGGAATTACATCCTTCAGATCAACAACAAGGTTCTTGAATAGGACCTGAAATTGCCAAAAGAATGACGGAAAAATGAATAGATAGTCCCATAATCCATAGAGGAACTATGCAAAACAACAATCGTCCATATACATATACCTCGATATCAAACTTGAGGTTCATTTTCAGATTTGGCATTGCATAAATTTCACCAAGTAATCCAAGAATACCCATGGTCCAAGGATTGGGAGGTTGATATGCTAGACTGCTTTGGCAAGGTTCCAAAATCTGCAGCAAGTTACAGATTACAAACATCACACCACCAAATCCTAGAGAATGCAACTGAATATAGAGAATGGTGATACCTTGGAGGTGAATGGGATAACTGCAATCATCAAACCTTTTTCATACGCCTGTCAGAAAGATACACAACCGGTAGACATGAATTTAATAACCAGGTACGAAAGGGCATGTAAACAGGAAAGCAAACTTTTGTTTAAAAAAAAAAATATCTCCAATATTGCAACAAAAGAAACAAAAAACTACCTCTATGATCAAAGATTTGGGATCAATCTCACGTGCCCTCAAAACTTGATTTCTGCCAATTGTGATCTTCCCAAGCCAACTTCCTAGATTCTTCAGCAAAGAACGCTCCTCTGAACTTGATTTTATAAGCTCCGACCCTAAAAGAACCTGAAAGGACAGGTTGACACTAAGTATACTTTCCACCAGTAACTGTCCAAATACTTATTTACTTCACATCAGATATACCTTGCAGTTCTCATAACTGGCTTGTACAATCTCTTTGTTCAACGGCTTCAAGTTAACTTTGTCTATGAATTTCAAGTACAAATCATGAAAATTCGGCTCAATGCTTGCTCTGTCCAGAAGTTTCAGACGTGATTATCATCAAAACAAAGTGTAACAAGAGATAACGAGGCAGGTGATGCAGACAGGGAGTTATTAATGAAAATATAAGACAATGGCAAAATACGACCATTTATTGGTACATGCACCCAAATACATTACACAAGGACAAACTTAGGTTAGGCAGAAAGGTTCATATCCAACACCACCGATCGAATTTAGAGACAAATTCTGTGGATGAACCGCCCATTAATTCAGCAGCAGTTAACATGGTAGTCCAATGATAAGTAGAGTTTCCACGGAGTGATAGTTTAGTCCATATTGTGGAGAAAGTTGTTGGATAATAGGAAAAGCCAACCAGTTCTTTGTTAGTCATTGAGTTTTAGCATGCTGTCTGAGTTCAAGGAATTCATGAGTACATCTTTGATGCAATGCCAAGTACACTTGCATTTGAGAATTCCTAATTGGCTAGCCCTAGGGCTACAAAACAAAAATTTATCCTGCACCTCAATTGACGGTGATCACAACTATCGCAGAACGGAAGGCGATAAGAGGAATAGAAATCTTATTATAGAGATATGATCGTATAGGTCCCCTTTTTGGCATACATCCTCTGGTTTAAAGAATGACACTTAAATTAACTTAGGCATGTGAATTTGTATCTCATCTTACTCACCTTTTCATAACCATGTACTGTGCAAACCATGGATAGTACTGCTCAGTCAATATTTCAGAAAATTCTTTGGCCTTAGCTTCAAAATTTGTGGAAGATAAATTATTAATGATAAATGATATCTTGTCCTGAATCTCTGATGCTGGAGCCTGCAGAAAAATTGAGAAAACATTAGTGTAAGGTGCCCACCATTAGAAATATAACAGACAAACAACATAATGCTGAGTATACTCGTAACAAAGACAAAACATGTACTTGGCAGAGACATATAAAGCATATTGGAAATGAGAGGACATCACATTAGCTGAATGTCAAGCTCAGACGTTTTATTAACATAAAGCTCCCAGAAAATTGTACTTACCTCTAATGTCATATATCGTGTTATCCAATTTTCACAACTAGTATGATTTTGACAACTAGTATGATTTTGTTGCATTTAGGTCATGTGCTAGTTGAATGACAAGCTCAGACAGATCATTAGCATCAGCTTCTAGGTTTCGTATAAGTTAGCCATAGTCCTTGAACACATAGCGTATTTAAATGTGTGCATTGTAGACAAGTATTTCACCAAAAACATTCCAGGGCTTGCCGTGGGACTTTTTGGTTTTCCCCTTGACCAACCACTATATATGGCAACAAGTAGTGATGGGCAACAAGTCCACGTTTGACCAAATGCTTCAAAAAATCATTGGCCAATAAGACGGACATAAAAAATTCAAGCTAACTGAGAAGTTCACACTGATACTGCTTTAACTACCATACTCCTAATTAGTTTACAATCCATGGCTAGGTCATGGAGGCCATATTCCAAAACCTAAAATGGATGAAACGATTTTCTTATCCATCAGAACCTATGTCAGTACGAGTTGGAATTTGAGTAATTTTTCCATAAAGTTGCGAGCCAAGAAGCAGCAGAATACAGCCGCATCTCTAATAAGGCACTTCAGCAGTTGAAACCATCTCAAATAGTAGTTCCACAACGATGTAGTCATCGAATACCAATCAGCCCAAGGAGACATGCCCAAGGAACACTAATGAATTAATACCAGCAAAACAGTCAAAACCAAGTTACTCGAGTATGATAAAGAGCTATTGAATACCAAATTACTTGGATACATCGCGTTTTGAGTAGTATAGAGATGAAAATTACGGAAGAGGAATAAGATAGATGGGCATATAACCCTATGATGCCACAGAGACTTTTCTGGTCGACTTAAATGATTAACCCACGCCGATGCATGCAGAATCTGGTGGATATGCGTTTCGGTTTGACAAATTCTCAAGGGATACTTTGTTCTCGATTTCTAATTATTGGACAACGAGTTTGTGATTTTTTAATTTGCTCTTCATTTGTTTTTTTGGTGAATTTACCATCCTCCTGTTCTCTTTTGCATTGTTGTTCTTCTATTTTTAAAAATACGTGAAGATGAACCCAAACAGAAGGAACTCGAGAGACGTACAAAATATCACCAACAGGAATCATGTCAAAGATAGGTTACAAAAGCAGGGGCATCTGACAAAACATACACATAATATATCAGAGAACAAAATAACCCAAAATAGGCAGTCCCCAGAGTCCCAAGATGTATGTATATCTCCATGCATGTACATGTGAGAGTCAACACCCCAAAGTCCCAAACACATATACGGTACGCACATTCATGTAAGGCTTATATACTAGTTTTGATTCTCAAATTATTGTACGGTAGAGAGGAGCTTGTGGCACTATGTGTCAGTGCACAAGTGTCCTGATGTAGATGGAGTAGTAAAAAGTTTTCTAATTTTTACCTCCTTACTTTTGTGTCTCTAATGACTACTATATCGCCAGAAAGGTACCTGAAGTCTGAACTCAACAAAGCATAGTCACACTCAGACAACATCAATACAATTAATTCGCCTGATTGTGCAATATGAAATAAATATCTTTTCACAGATATGTATCAAAGCATGTATAGCTTTGTAGCTTTGCAACAGTGGCTGCAAAACACGTTGAAGGACAAGTTGTCCTAACGGAAGCAGCAGAATGATCTGACACTAAGTTGTTTCATATTAAAGGAACATGATAAAAAGTACATATTCGACTATCAAATTTGGATTAAAATACCTCCAAGGGAGTCTCTCTTCTCTCCGCAGCAGCAACAAGTGTTTCAATGTTTAAAGCAGAGCCAAACCCTGTAAAAAGGTATTTCTAAAGCATGCTCACAAAACTGGCACAAGTACACTGTAAGAAATAATAGCTAGGCAGAAAGAAATCCACGAGCGACCAGACATGTAGGAACGATACAATGAAACGATCCATGCATATTATGAGGTAACAGAAAATTACTTGCTGAGGTAATTGCTCGAGATGGACGGGTAAAACCAGTGGAGGAAGACAGCACAGAAGAAACACTTGCTGCACTCTGTGGCTGCACAATTAGCAAGGAACCAAACGAGTTAGCAATCACACTCAAAATCTTGACTGATAAAAGGATGCTGCAGAAAAAAAAATATAGTTAACAACGAAAATGAAATTGACAAACATGCCTTTTGAATGCTAGGTGCATCACTTGTGGAAACGAGTGAAGGTTGCCCTCCAGGAGAAGTAAGAGGCTTCATATAGTTAGATGATGTTACAGAGACTTTCTGACTTTCATCTAAACGAATTTGGTGTTTCTGTTGAAGCTGCATTGAAGAAGATATATGTGGCCCAGGTTGTGTACCAACAGACCCAATTAACGGAAAGGATGGAACAGGCATCTGAGAACAAAATAGAAACAATACAGTCAATACATCATGTGAGCGCTGGCTAAATAAAAAACCAGAAACGTAACCAGAAAATTATGATGTCC
Organism: Gaultheria prostrata; assembly: GCA_036023075.1. NCBI lineage: Eukaryota > Viridiplantae > Streptophyta > Magnoliopsida > Ericales > Ericaceae > Gaultheria > Gaultheria prostrata. The sequence continues at coordinate 15,634 of JAXBDA010002223.1, read as the reverse complement.
CTACAAAGGAATGTACACCTAGGATCTCAAATTGTAGACAGATGCTGACTAATGCAGTCACATCACTGTAGAAGATCAGACGAGAGACTATGATACGCATTCTTGAATGCAATGAAAATGCTAGGACATAACATAACGTCTCGAGGCACCTGATCGTAAGCCTTTTCTAAATCCATGAAAATCATGTGAAGTTCCTTCTTCTATCTATACTCATCAACTTGAGATTAAATTTGGATACATTAAAAAGAGACTTAAAAAATAAATGATAGATGCAGAAAATGCTATTTCGAGAAGGGAGAACAAAACAAGAAAACATCAGAAGATATGATTCACAAGAAAGAAAATAATTAAGACGAAATCATTGGATATCAAATCCAGAACAAGATAACAACGCATACCTTCCTATGTGTTGTTTATTTTGTCTTGAAGATGAAATTACATTGCAGAAAAAGAACCATATATTGTCCAAAAAAATAGGATATTACAATCTCAACACAAAATTACCAAAAACTGAAACAATCTTTTTCCCTTTTGCTCCATAGGTCTCAAACCACTACTCTAAGTATTACTCAAATGCACCACATTTTAAGTGACAAGGAAAGCTTTCCCTTGCAAAAAGTCATGATGTGAAATATTAGTTTTAGAGATCCAGGAGTACAGCTCCAGGCAAGTGATGGTAAAGTGTCTCAGTGGAAGTTGAAAGGATAGAGGGTAGATATAACAAAGAATGCAAACAGACTTAGTTCGCTTTGGTTTTCTAGAACCACACCCTCTCTCTCAGCACGGTCCCCAATAAGTTTTCTCTATCATTCACTCTCAACGCTATATCTATCTCTCTCCACTCATTACCCAAAAACCACCCTCAAAACCAAAACAAGCAAACTCACAAGGTCTTAGAAGTTGAAGAATTAAAGCTGGCTGCATGTAGATATCCATATTCCAGATGCTGTATAACTATGGAAAGACGAGGAAACACTCAACTTACATAGAAACTTTCACTATCTCGTTTCGAATGTTGAAAATATGAAAAACAAGGGATGCAATGGTGGGATGCAAACAAAGAAAATGGACGGAACAACACTATCATTGAAGGAACACAATACTGTGTCAAAATAAATAGCAGTACAAGCACAAAAAACCATCATTGTGCAATGCATGCCAGACCCTAGGGCAAATGAGTCTCACCTATGATTGAAGATCCAAATCAGGAAAAAAATAAAAAATAAATAAAACGAGAATCCTGAACTTGGAAAGATGAGAAAGCTAGAACCACTATGAAATACATGTCCAAGTTTGTAGTTTGCATTCAATTTATAGTTCCACATAAGTGCATCAAGTGACATTTAATGAACTCTTTGTATCACCATTTCATAAAAAATTTCATTATGGAAATGTTTAGCAACAATTTTATATGCAAGAGTGGGGTCAAGAACCAAAAACATTTATTAACCTCCATATTTGTTGCATTAGCCTGAATAGAACCATGAGGCTGATCCGTAGAAGCATTACGTCCTCCATCTGATTCTGCATGGCCTGACGAAATCCTTTCAAGTACCCGCTCAATGAATGCAACAAGCTCAGAATGAGAACCACGTAGGTGAGATATTTGTAATATGTGATTGCAATACTGGGGCAACTCAATCAGTCGATCCACAAACTGTTCCAGAGCCTTCGTCCCAAAAACAAACATCTGTTTGCACAGAGGCCGTCAGTACTACAACACATCAAATAACAACAAAATCATGAAACAAGATAGAATCTAGTACAAACTTTGGAATCTGGAGGTTTACGCAATGCATCCAAAACACCTCGTAGGGCAATACCAAGTGTGAGATGAGTTACAAGCTGATGCTTGATGAGAGAGCCTGACATATGACAATACAACGCCATGAATATAACATGCGTATCAAAAACAGCATGTTTCAGCAGCTAATTAGATGGACTGTAAGACGGACAATCATACCATTTAGTTGCTAACAAAGTGCAGATGCAAATTACAAGTACGACCATTCATACTCCCAGATGTCACGATTTTCCAAGCAACACAGGAAGTTGGCAGCCAATGAAATAGTAACAAATTTTCAACTGGAAGCCTGAAGCTCAAATGCAGATGTCACTAGTGAAATCGCATTTTTCTACTGGGACTGCCTAACAACCTAGAAGTGAATGCCTTGGTTTCTACTCAGATTCTTCCACACTATTTTCTTCCTTGGATAATTCCCTGAACTCGGTAGTTCTTCTGGGTGCTGAAAGTAATTCTGGATCCGACCATGCGTTGTGAACAGGGAATGTCATAAAACATAAGCTAAAGGGTTTCTGATTTTGCCTCGCCTATATATTAAGTTTCCAAGAGGATGGAACTTGCCTTTTAACATTTTGAGGGATCAACAATGACACAAAGAAAGGAGGCCAAGATAATTATTCTGGACAGCATTAAAAAGAAAGGGCTAAGAGAAAGGAGGGAGAAAAGAAATTATCAGAGCCTATATGTCCAACAAAACCTATAATTTTACAAGAGCTGAATAATGAAGGTATACAGTAACTTTCATAAATATATCACAAAACTAGTGTTCTGTGTGAAAACGGCAATAAGGACTAGAATCTTGTCACAAAGATGATATCGTGATTATGTTGTAGTAGTAACTAGTTAGAAGGGTTTACTGCTGCAATAGTGATTAACTTGGTCAAAAAATGAATGAAACCAAATTAAACTAAAAAAGAATAGGTCATAAGAAAAATGATAAATGTTGCAAAAGAAAAAGGGGTGTTGTTTGGTTTGAGGACAAAGTTATTGTTAAAGCATCCAACTCAAAACCAATTGGCAATAAGTGGAGAGGCCGCCCAAGTTCATATACTAGTTTTCGAGGTGATAATTAACCGATGTGGGACAAATCCCAGCAGTTATGAACCGATGAAAGTGTCAAATTCCCTGGATTTTACAAGGTTTCGGCATTACAAAGGTGAAAAATCTGAATAAGAATCCAAATTTGAAGCCTTTTGCAGCATGAAAGACCAATCCGAAATGACAACCAAGAGAAGGTAATCCCTTTTTTTTGGGGGGGGTAAATTAGGTAAGCCCTTTGATTGTTTGAGCCAAGGCATTATCTCGAAGACAAGGTGATGGGGATAGCATCAGGACAAAGATCACCAGCACCTAAATGAGACGAGGACCGAAGAATTAATATCTAGATTTTTTTAATCTAGTACATTTTACGAAACTAAAAGTTATTTAGGTTATTTTTATATAGAGATTAGAGATTGGATGAAGAACCAGGGTTCTCTATTATTTTGTCGCCTTCACTTTTGAGGGTGTAAGCATGCCGGCCATCTGGCATCACAAGGGGATGCACAAGTCTCCAAATCAAAGCAAAACGGATTGAAGACCCAGGAAAGACTGAGTCTATTGGAAAAAAAAATAAGCCAAATATAGCCAGCAGCAACTAGAACAAGAAGGGGTACTCTCAAGCATATTCAAGAAAGGCCTCATGGTTAGGGGCTGATCCCTTTCCCCTGCATTTGTTGATAGACAAAACAAGGCCGACAACATCACGGTGCAATAATGCACCAAGGATGGCCAAACAACAAGTCTTGAAATTACTCCATCTATACTAAAGCATTCCAAACTAAAAGGGAGTAATAAACAGACAAGAGCAAAGATGAGGAATTTATTAAAGAAATCAAGCTAAAACACATGGTGATTAAATATCAACAAAATTCGTGCAAACACATTTTATAAACTCAAAAAAGTTCTGCAAATAGGTTTGTCAACCATGAAACCTCACCAAAGAGAACTGCGGCAATTTTGAGCTGCCTCTCAGGGTACTTGGGGAAAAATTTGTATTCTTCAAAAAGATTGCCAATCATGCACTCAAAGATTGATTGTTCCCTGTAAATTCATACGCAATCAACACCTCTCAAGAAAATCTGAACAAAAAGCATCATTAACTTACCAAGAAGGCTCCCAAAGCGAAAATTTGCATACTAAAACAAGAGAATCAACAGACCAAAATCCAAAGATAGAAGACAAAAAACAAAGCTTGCCTTTTCCTAGGGAAAAAAATCATATAAAGCAGCTATTATTTCACGTATTATATATCCTAATGGAGAGGGAAAGCAGGAAGGAGGTTCACGGGCTGGTTCCAGATCCAAGCAAATAGGTGCGGTCGGAAAAAAAGAATCATCTGTGATCCTGGAGAGACATTTACCTAATGATGTTTCCAACACCTCACCAAACCCAAAATAGTGTTGTCCAGGACAAGTGCTTTTGAGTTTGGACACTCTTTTGAATAAAATAGGAGAATTACATTATCCCTCGTATTTAGCAGCAATTAGGATTAAATATAATACTACATAAGCGCTTTGATTCTTCCCTCATAAATAAATTTCCCATCCAAAGTTTTACAATAAAAGTGGATAACCAAGGAGATGAATTAATCTAATCGAGTTTTCAAAACTTCACTAAAGGCAGAATAAGTCTTGAATATACCAAGAAATTTCCACAATTTCTCATAGCAGCAAAAACTAGAATTAAATATCATACTGTATCAGTGCTTAATTCTCCCCTTCGAAATACATGTCCAATACAAATTCTACGCTCTTAAAGTTAACTACTATTACCTCAAATGCAGCAATATAAATTGTCACTTCAGCATATTTCTTCATTTATGATCACTTTTGGGTTTACTAAAGCTGTTGATATTATTATTCAAAAGGTTGATTTCCTAATTCTGTTCAAAGAGGTTGATAACTGAGCTGCAATGCCACCAAGACCATTCAAAAACTAAGACATGCTATACAAGTTCAAAAGTACAACAGAACCATCAGAGAGACTTGAGGAAATGCTTATTTGGATTCAAAAAAGCATCCAACAAATACAAAAATCATATGCTATACATGCTTTGGATGTTAACATACAGAAGAATGTGACACTGGTTCAGCACAGACCAGCATAATTGCTACGTTAATGCACACAAACATATGGCAAAAGAGATGGTCAGAGAAAAGTAAACAAGCCACCTATTCTCAGGAGATTCCTTGAACCGAGCAAGCATTTGAATCATCGTGTCAATGGTTAATTGACCAGAAAACATTTGATCGAAATAAGAGTTGGCTTCTGCCTCAATGTCGTCTGTGTATCCATCAGAGGGTGATGAATCAGTACCCCCACTACTCTTCATTCTCGAATTAGTATTCATAAATGTCAACTTCCCAACTTCGTCAGAAAGCTGGCTGGAGATAATCAAGCCCGTATGAGCTTGAAGAACCTGCAAAACATATAGATCATAAGTCTATGAATCGGGATATAAAACTCCACATGATTAATGAAAACAACCAACTGGTAAAGGTAAAACCTTCAAGAAAGTAGGACTTGTCTCCGAATAAAGGTTCGGAAGACCACTAGAAGGGTTAAAGTGGTCAGCAGAAACATCCTGAGACACGGCAAATTGAATCTCCTTCAAGAATTTGAGGCACTCCTGGAAGCAGAAGCATTGATATCAGCCAGTTTTACTATTTCCCCTTCAAATCTTAAGAACGGTAATAAAGGTTGCATTGAGTGATGGCACCCAATGAGCAACAAGCTGGATTTCAAATTGCTCAGCAAATAATTCCCGGTGTGGGACTGTGGTGGAAGAGAGAAGAGGAGATGGTGGAAATATCTATCATTACCTCAAAGAAAACATCTTTGTAAGTAGTTAAATTTGAGCTCAACCAGTTCTCTAGGTCTACAAATTCTTTTCGTGAACCAAGGGCAGCAAGTCGAATACCAAAATATGAAGGCACCATATCCAATACTTGTACAAGTATCTGCAACACAGAGTGAAACAAAAGGCACTTCCATTAACTCTGCAGTATTGGGGATATAAGAATATAAATGGAAGAGACGCGCGAAACGAGAAAAAAGAAAATATGATGCAGAAGGCTATTTCTGATCTTTGTGAGAATTCAGCAGATTAAGGCAATGCACGACCACAGAACATAGCCCTTCGTCAAATAAAATAAGAAGCTTTATTTGGTTTTAAAATGAGCAGCTTAACAACAGAATCTCAGGGAGAACCTTCTCATCAAGTATGGAAATTCTAGGACTACTGATCTGGGGGGGAAACAAAAGACGAAAACACTATCAGACGAACACTGTCAAAGGGGAATAGCAATTGAGTGAACAAATTTCAGTGATATATTCATCTCACATACAGCAACAATGGCAAAACACTTGACTGTTGCACATAGTTAGTATTGTGATACAGATGGCCATAACCATCGGCATCGAGTGTCAATTCAACCAGTGCAATTATAACAAGTAGTCATTGAAGTCAGGTGAACATTGATCCAACTATTTGGGGTTTCAATGCACATTACACTCTGTTGTTCAACTACATCCCAACCACATATGGTCAGGTCATATTTCTTTAGAAAAATCCAAAACAAACTCTGTAGTATGGGTATGAAATACTACTTGACAAAAGTAATAAGTGCACTCTATGAGTTTACCTTCAGCTCCTGGCAGACGTCCAAAACTCTAGTAATGTCATCTGGATTGGTGTTGTAAACATCTAAAAAACCCCGCAGCAAAAGATTAGGGTTAATATGCCACAGCTGAAGAATCATGCCACTTCCAGCGCTATTTCCAAGTATAATGGGAAAAACAGTCGAAGAAATCTCATATTGGAGGAGGTTATAAGCAGTCTGCAGTAAAAATAGCAAAGTCTATCAAACCAAAAGACTGCAAAGAAGGGAAAAAATTGCTTGCAAAGAACATGCACATCTCCAGTACATTAATGTGGGCCATCCCAAGGAGCAAGACTTCAGGGCAGTGCTCCAGAGGATGCTTAAGCATTGATCGAACAGTGCTCACATGACCTCTCTCAGCTAGCAGACACAAAACCTTCAAAAGGTCAAGACTTAACCATGCATGATTTTTGTGTCCAAGTTGAAGTTTATGGCCATGCACAGCATCAACGTATGCCTGCAGGTGAGTTTGGAAAGTCAGACACACACACAGCATAAGGTCATGACTAAGAACTGGATGTTAAGAGCGCCATACCAATTGCCTCCCAGAATGTGCAAAGGTAAATACATCAGGGGGTACTGCAACAGCATGCTTAAGAAAAGATAGCTGGCCATCAGTATTCTTCCAAACTGACCCACAAATAGCATGGAGTGGGAAAGGATCCTGCAATGTTTATTAGAATGGTATGTATCAACAAAGATGTACGGAGGAAAACTATATACAGTGTGAATGCAATCAAAAATTCAGAAATTCATGCATAGACAAACCTGGCATGCATGTCTATAAACTGACATAAAAAAGGAAAATGCCGCCTCGTTAGGGAAGTAGAATCCATCATGATCGAGGTTTTCAACAACAGTAGTCCAATTAGTTTCAGGAGCCTGAAAGTTCACACATTTAGAATCCGAAACCCAAAAAAAATAAATAAAACATTTGAAGTTGCATGAGGGAAGTTAAAAAAAAATACACAAATCAAGATTCAAAAAAGATGCAACAGATAGAACCCACGAGTTGCTTGATTGAATTGATAAGGACGTCAATATTCCATGAGCTCAACAATGGCATATCTGATGAACTGCCGGTGCTAAGAGCAGAACAGAACGTTGAAAATGAATTCTGATTCTCCTCAAGCGCAGCATGCGTGCGGGCAATTGTACCAAGAATCCTAGAGACAGTCATTTCCGTCAGCGGTAAAAACAGGGATAGCATCTCTGTGCACTGTGAGACATTAACTGTGCATCCATAACCCAATTCCTTCATTACATCGGCCATGCTCATCTCTTTCTCCATTTCTGCCAGAACAGTATCAAAATCATTCTTGTCACCTTCATCGAACAAATCCCAACTCCTGGAGCATAAAAGACAAGCATTAGTACTTGAGTGCATAAAATTATTGTTACAGAACAAGCACGAATCTAAAGGCAAAGCTGTTTCCAGAGGACTAATCAATGGATGTGTATTTATTACCTCAACAACGTTGCCTCATCTAATTCACTGGAGAGCAATGGAGCTAATATAAATTGGTCACTCTCTTTCATTTGCAATAAGGACAACATATGCACAAAAGAATCTACATGCTTGGACAGGCCCTCAGATCGATGGAGAAACATGAAAATGTTCTGAATTTGCTCAACAGAATCAACACACTCATGACTGGTAAATAGTTCCCCAATCTGAGACATGCAGAAGTTCTTCCCTGGAAACCAGTGTACATTTAAATCCATGTTGAACAAGCAACAATGAACAAAACTAAAGAACAGAGAAAAACATTCAAAATAGCGACATGTTAATCCATGTATTCTTTTTCGGAGAGGGGCAGGTGTAAGTTGACAGTTATAACTTACCACACATTCTGACATCACAATTTTCGGAATCCAACAAAGCAAGTCCAAATCCAATTTTCTCAGGTGATGATAAGTGTAAAGCATTTGACAAACTTTCAACAAACTCTTCATTGATTGCTGCAATTCTCAATGACTCACAGAGCACTGTATTGAAATTCGGTTTATCCAAAACATATTTGAAGATTGAACCAAATATTGGTTCCAGTTGCAGATTCTTCATATCTTTCCCATAAACATTCAGGTGATCCAAGCAGGTTTGCAGGAGCAATATGCTTCCCTCGGTTCCATACCTGACATACTATAAAGAGAGACAGAAAATCAGCATGGTCCATACGAGAATCGCAAAATAGAATCAACTCAACTTGATACAAACTATTCATCATATTTTAATTGTTTTCTCAATTTAGTTTTTAAGTTTCCTTTCTGCAGACGACGCAATTTCACCTCCTTCCTTGAAGTTAGTGATCGTGAAAAAGGATCAAGGGTCTTATCCAGTTAGGACAGCATAAAGAGAGATGTATATACATACTAATATATGAGAATATATATGCACACGCAAGTATATTCATAGCATCTAAATTAGTAATGATTGCAACTCCTCTCTAAGTTTCTAACCTTCATGACCCTAAAATGGTAACGCCACGAAACGTATCAAGAACCACACAAGGCAACTCCAACCCTGAACCCTCAAATATCAAACGGCCCTAAACAATCAAGGAGTTCCAAGTCGCCAAGGAGTCTAACAAGATGCAACCTATATGCAATAAGAACTGTTATTGATAGATAAAGATTAAAGACATCAAGAACGTATACTCAGAGTTGTACATATTAGCCACAACAGCACACAATGCTTAGCAAAAAGATAACGAAAAAGGAAAAACGCAAGCCATGCTATTGAACCTCTGGAATGAGATTGACCAAGGTTAATGTTAAGAAGACCGCATCAGGTGGTTCTATGCCAGCAATATCCAAGTGGAAACAAGTTAGTGATTTGATGCAAAATCCTAGAAAATGAAGGCTTCCACAAATGCATGAGGTCACTCCTGGTTCCATGATAAAAATGGTCTTGTATATGGATTTAGTAAACCAACACTGTAAGCCAGCTAGTAATGGCCAAGTCCTGCTGGAACCAACCTGGACCGTTATTTTTGGTCGGCTGCTTAAAAGCTACCCAATTGCATCAACTGGGACATAATGTACTAGCAACCATTCTGTTCCGCCATCCCAACTCTTTTTTCAGGCTACAGTTGCTTCTAGCCTACATTCGGAGCAATTCTAGGATAATCTAAAACATGAATAATGCTGGCTAATATGCTCACATTTCTAGCCCACGTTAACTCTAATTAACATTGTGCGAAGGATCTCCACTCAAAAACTGGGAATAAAGCCTATTGACTATGGATGATGTCACAAGGCACCCCCGTACATATCTTGTCTTGGTGCATATCGCTCATACATGAAAGAACTTCAGCTGGTGAAACCATACCCATTTTCCCTGAAAAGTCCAGCGCATATGGCTAAAGAGGAAGCTGCCCATGTACATGTTCAAAGATTAAAACATTCCGTGGAGTCCAAAATACCCTCAACAGTCTGGTCAAGTCACCAGAAACCTTGCCAATACAAAACGACTTAACTGGATGCCTTCAGCTTTAAGAGAACATGCTCACCCCAATCACTGCCCATCAAACAAAATGGATCTGTCCACCTCCTTTACCCTGTTTTCCGCACACTAATCCCCAACCCCAACCATGCAACCGTACCTCTAAGAAATATCCCCTGGACTCCAAATAAGCCCAAAGCAGCAACCTAAGAAACTTGGACATAGACACTACACGACACGAAAATACAGACTCATTATTTCTGTAAAAAATTGGTACTCAACCTGTCAAGACACGAGGAATAGACTCAATTGCTCATTTCAAAAACTTAATCACAGTACCTACAAGATAATTGAAGTCTAAGGAGACTAGTTTTTGGAAGGCCGAGCTACCCAAGCTGCACCGCGTCAGATCAAGGGCCAACTGTTTTGATGCGGTCCATACGAAGAGGTCAAGAGCATTTGGTAATTTCATATGGCTAGAAGTTACGGCCGCTTATGGACAGGAAGTGTAGTCCATTGGCCATTAAATGGACCTACTTGGGATATTAACTAGGCATTGGCTGGACCATTAAAGGTTGTGACTTTTCATGAGCCTTGTGACTCTTGGTGTAGGGAAGTTTGACCACATATTAAATGTATGCAACCATTAGATAACACATTAATCCTATCTAGCCATCTAGGGAATGGGAATAGTCATTGGCATTAAACACATCTAGGGAATATCTTGGAAACATGAGTAGTCATTTGCATTTAATGCTTATATAAATTGATGTACTTCAAAAGTTTGAATAGATGAATGATTAATATGAAATTTTCTGAAGCTTTATGCTTTTAAGATTGTGTGATGCAATCCATGCTTTGGTGTGATGCTAAAGAGACCTTAGGTGTGATGCCTTTGGTAACCTAGGTGTGAGGCCTAGATCTATCTTCTTAAAACCCTTATTCTTCTCTTCTCGTTCTACTGTTCACGTCCACTGTTCACTGCCCCCAAAACAGCCCCTTTTCTCTGTCTTTTGATCATTCTTACTCCTCTCAAAATTCTGTCCTATATCATGTTTGACAAATTATGAATGTCACACAATTCTCCCACATAAGCGAAGCAACGAGAAAGAGAATGACCAACCTCCCCCAGCCCTATCTTTCTGTTCTCCTCTCATCCTCTTATTTTCTACTTCTCCCTCTTGACTAGGGCTTGATGAGTGAAACAAAACAAAGAAGCCTATGTTTCCCAAGTTTTCCATTTTGCAACTTTTTTCATGATGACGATAAATTAAACAGAGAAGGCAGCAAGGAAATGCCACCCTTGTGCAAGGAAAAGAAAAGAACAGCAAAACCAAAGGCCTACGTACAAAAAGGCCCACTCTTGGTTGCAGGATCCTCCTATCGAGGTGGCAAATCCAACTCAAAACCTCGCTCCCACACTCCCAAGTCAGACTATCCTAGGAATCTCACTCCCATAAAGAAAGAAGACCACTCCCAAGTAGAATAGAATCTCTCAAGCATATAAAATCTCCAAAGCAGCAATCCCCATCTGCTGCATCTAAATATGCTGTTTCATTCGCTGAGACAAAAGCATATGAATCAACTGTTTCAAATGAAGAAGATGCCACCATGAAAAGATACCGAGGAAGAAAAAATACTAACTCAAATTTGCTCAAGTACTTATACAAACGTAATATTTACTTATATTCACCAAAATAATATTTGCATTTGACATGAATGATGAATCGACATGTATACTAGACTAGCAACAAAATAAATTTTGTTATGATAGCATCATTTCATTTACACTAATACTTATATCTATACATACACACATGCTCCTATAGACGCTCCCATTCTTCGATTCTTCTATATCCTTTCGTTCCCGATTCACAACTAGCAGTCCACAGATGTTACATGGATCTTTCATTTGGGCTGAAGTACCCATGTCGATGTGTCCGACACACGTATCCAATTTGGGCACTCAGATCCTCTAATTGTCATGATCTTTACAGAATAGAAAATTTGCTAGAAAAGCGATATTTCTAGTCTCTCACAGACATAAAATAGCAAAATCATATTTTTCTTAACCCCTTTTTGTTTAAATACGTCTTTAAATATATTTTATGATACATAATCTGAAAAAACTATGCAATATGTACTACAAACAAGTATTCACGACGTGTCCCCGTACCCACACCCAATTAGGGGACACATATTCCAGTATCCTAAGATTTAAGTTTAGGAAGGCCCGACGCTTGGACTCGCACCCGCACCCGATAATCGCACCCGAGTCCATGCCTATCCACTGCAGTTGTATAAAGATACCAACCCCATCATCAAGGTAAACAAAATGGTCAAGCAACAAGTTTCTAATCAAAAATAGGCACCTCCACAATGTGACAAGATCTTCTATTCTACTCTACCGCAATCATCCACATCAGAGACAAAGAAGTAAGAAGCCAGCCTTTTCTCCTCTCACGTCCTCCAACTCCCCAGCACCCCTCCCATTCCTTAGCGCCCACCGACATCTTCGTCAAGCACCCAATCAACCATAAACACAACAAACACCCTATACTAATGTTCCTTGCCAAGCGAGCAATGGATGAGGAGTGACGAGACACTCAATCATTTTTGTACAAGCAACAAGTTAGGCAAAAATATGTCATCCCAAAATAGCAAACTTCACTGTGAACCCCAGTGGTTGAGTCGATGTGCGGATTGATCCCCTAACCTTCACTTATCAGCACATAAACCCATGTGACTTGTGGTCTAAATGCACAGCATCTCATTTTCCATCCAAATTAGTGGCAACAGTACCTCACTCTCCTATAAGGAAAGCGGGCCATTTCTAAGACATTAATACGCTCGCAACTTCTGAAATACACTATCCCGCCACCTTATGTTCACAACCCCAATCCCCAACCCTTTCCCTGCCATACTACCGCCCCACCCTCATCCTTCACACTGTCTTCTAAATTTCAAAAGAACTCCCTCAATTATTTTGTGCCATCTATTTTACAAACGTGGACATGGACCAAATATTCAAAAACCAAGGTACATGTTTTAAAGGTCAAATTTCTTATCAATGCGAAACAAGCAAGAGGAGCTCCTATCCAGCCTCACCTCCATTGAAACTTGCAAGGTCATTTGTTTCAACGAAAAAATAACCTCAAATTGCATTGACAACCCATCTTTCTTTTTTGCCACTTTCTACATCTACTTCATTAGTTGACATAAAAAGGTATCTCCAAAAACCTGAATTAATTGACAATTTGGTCAGTTGGTGAAATTTTTCTTGATTAGCCCTTTGGACAGTTTGTTAGTGATTTGAAGAACTCAAACAAGGCTTTCGCTAAATGTTCAAGTGTATTACATCACTTTTAAGTATCTAGGTAGGCAAGGCAACAAAGTTTAAGTCTTTAAAAGGTTCTTAAGGTTGAAAAAGAGATGTCTAGAGGCTTTTACTCAATTTATATGTGGGGTCATCTGAGAGGAAGAAGACGAGGCTATCAAAGTTATTTTACAGTATCTATAATAGAAGTTACTTGTGCATAAGCCAACAGACCATAAGAGGGATTAGGCGCTGATAAATGAAGGTTGGGGGTCAATCCGCACATCAACTTAATCATACGGGGCCAAAGTGAAGTTTGGCACTAAAGTACATCAAGATAGGCATACTATCTTCATGAGAAATTTACGGATGAAGGGAAGGAGCAATTAATGCATTGGGAAGTCATCTCACTTCCCAAGGAACGATGGGGTCTTGCATTATGTAGCAATGAAGCATTGTGATAGCAAAATTGCCTTCCTTGGAAAGTGCTTGTTGAGATTTCCCACCGAGCATAATTCTATATGGATTTACCTTTAAAAAGGCAAGTGTGGGATTGACTTTATTGGTCAGGATCCTCATGGGATATTTGGGGTATGTAGTGTTAGTTTAAGTGCTTTTCTTTATTTTGTACTTCCAAATGATAGAATTCTGTCTCCCTTCTCTCTTGTACTTTCTTCTTCTAAATTATTGTCAATCCAAAAAAACGATTGAGTTGTTGGGAAGCTACAATTGTGTTTCTTATTGAATGCAATATAATCAGCGTCCCTTTTCACAGTGTATTATCCAATACTACATAAGATAAACATTGACTCCACAAATAAAGATCAGACAAGCACAAACAGCAGCATAAACCCTTGTTTTTTGTCCAGTAAGTCTGAAGATGAATCGGCTACACTGAGTTGCAAGACATACAGTAGTAAAAAAACTACTTAATGACTAATAAATGCACAAATTGTGTGATCCATCTCAATGTTGTTTCCTTAATCATATGCACCTTATAAATATAACTTAGACAGTGATCTCACAACATTACTTGCTCTAGTTTTCCCATTTGTAAGTATTTCTCACTCTGACTCTACAGCTATAGACAAGGAATGAGAACAAAACTTGGAGGCTTCTACAACTCAACACTAAAACTGAGATTGCTAGATGAAAATTGACATTCCACGATAAAAAGCCCCAGTCATACTAACAATGCCATCTAAGTAGGAGTAGGATCAACAAAAACAACTCATACACCCATATTGAGTGGCTTGCTTTTCAACAAACAGCCTCTTATGAATGCCATTAACACAATTATATTTCCAAACTTCAGGAAAATATCCTTGCCCTTTGTTTTCTTAGATACATTTTCCTCAAACAAGATTGCCAATTGTGACAGAACAAGATTGCCAATTGTATTCATGAGCTGGGTTGGAAGGAGATGAGGAAGCAACAAAATAATATCAGTGGGTAGCCCAAATGCTGAAAACATTCTCCCTAAACTGGGTATTTTTGGGGGGACTAAGCTTTGTCAAGGAGACAATGTTGACTTTTGTCTACATATCATATATGTCCAACAACCTATAGGGAAGAAGTAGGAACATTAATACTATGCTAGAGTGATATTGCTTTTAAACCAATACGATAAGAACCCGTACCAAAATGAGTGGTTAAGGATCACAAAATTACAAAGAATAAATTAAAAGCACAATGGGCAGTTTTACTGAGAATAGAATCTTCTACATTTCCCACTACATATCATCGATCATCTTTCATTCATAGATGCTGGCATGCTGCATTCTTGTCATGCCTCACTCTATTTTTTCAAATGCAAGCACGATAAAACCGTGGCACCCGCCAAAAAAAGGCCTGTTGCATACTTTGAAGGGTCTATGCACGGCCTACTGCATGGTAATTCATGTTCGCAAGGAATTCCAATTTTTTTGTCCCACAAGAAGCATTCCTCCCCATGTTCCATATAAAGGTGCCAAATTTAGTCTGTATACATGACTTTCAGCACTATATAGATTACACAAGCGATACAAACATGAAGTTTCCGCAAGGTTCAATGCCTAGAGAATTTAACTTCATTCACACTTTAGAGTCTTCAATCCCTAAGACCCGAAAAATTAACAAATTCACACTTCCTACGGCTTCAATCCAGAAACCCAATTACCTCTTTTTAGAACCTAAAGAAACCATGAAACCAGCTAAATTCAATTAACACGCGACCGACCCAATTCATAAAGAATCCATAGAATACAAAATGGAGAGGCTCAAAAGTACGGATCGCTATATCTATAGATATGCATCTATATGTCATTACAGATACTATGTTTATACCTGTAGAGAGAGAGAGAGAGAGCGGGGGGGGGGGGGGGGGG
>JAXBDA010002222.1:20000-44717 GCA_036023075.1 Gaultheria prostrata | reverse complement strand
CTCCTCGCCCGTGGACGTACCTCAATCTTGGGGGAACCACGTAAATCTCTGTGTCGTGTGATTGCTTGTTGGTTTGGTTCGTTTTCTCATTACTTTATCGCGTTCATAGCGTGCGTTTTACAACAAAACAGACCACTTATTGATTCAAAACCATTTGAAACCCTTCGGGATGGATCGGGTTAGCAGGTTGGTCGGATTTTTGCTCACCCTAATTAGCGTTGTGCCCAAGTCGATTCTCAAGTGTGGATATTAGCTACAAATGGTGTGCAGAAGCTCCGGGAAGTTCACAAGGATGCTCAGAGTAGTGGAAGGAAGTCGCGTTTGAAGAGTTGTACCAAGCCAACGACCACGGGAATGATTAGACAAATCTCATTTTCTCTAAATTTAATCAGTGACAGATGAGGACAATTCCCTTAAGATTGGGGAAGGTGGATTCACGAACTCCAAGCCGATGACTGCTGGGGATGCAGACAACTTTCATCAACAGCTAAGGGCAATATCGGCCATTGGGTCTTGCCTATTTATATTGCACTTGCTATGCAATTAGGGTTAGAGCATATCCGTGTAAACACGAGAGGAGGCGAGAGATAATATTTCTGAGAGAGGAGAGAAGACTTGAACTCAATATTCTTCAATTATCATGGACTGGTGTGGCTCCCGTGGTTTTTCTTGGAGTTTAGGTTTTCCACGTATATCTGTGTGTTCTTTCTTGTTTCTGTTTATTATGCACTCTTTTCTATTTTGCGATTTCAATGACCGTAGTTATCAAGATTCATAGGGGCGTTGTGGATTGAACGTGTTTTTTTATTCTTAACAACTGGTATCAGAGCCGCGGTTGCGGTCAGGGTGTTTAACAATTTGCTATTGAAGCGTGTTCGGGCAGGCTAGGATTTTAGTGGGAGCTATGGGTTTAGAAGAAGGCAAATAAAAAATTGATAAATTCGATGGTTTGGATTTCAATGTTTGGAGGACGTAGATATAGGGCCATCTGTATCAGAAAAGTCTTTACCGGTCGTTGCAAGATAAACGAAAGGAAAGAAGGGGACCAAAATAAATGACGATTGGGTGGTTCTCGACATGAAGACGATCGGATTGATTCACTTGTCCCTCTCGAACCACAACATGTTGAGGAGAAAAGACGGAGGATCTTACGGAAGCGCTGAAAAAGATGTACTAGCAACCGTCTGCTGGGAATAAGGTACATCTTAAGAAAAAATTGTTCATCCTAAAGATGAAAGAATGATGTTCCTTCAATTGTAGATCAACTTGTGTCTTCCACTATTAAGTTTGATGATGAGGTTCATGCTTTGCTAATCATGTCTCAATTGCCGAAGAGTTAGCAAGGGTGTATAACTTCAGTCAGTAACTCGGCTGGGAAGGAAAAATTGAAACTGAATGAGGATGTATCACACTTTGAAAGGCTGAGATGCGGCTCTACACCCCTGTAGTAGTGCCCAACCTCATTACAAGGACCCCAAATCATTGCTATGCAGGTTTGGAGTAAATTTGGGATCCAATGGTCATCTCTTCCTAGGCGCGGCATGGTATTGTCATATAACAGATGCACAACTTACTTATCAATAGTATGGCTGCGGTATCTTTAATTAGTTGGTCTTCTCATCCTTTTACCCTATACTTTATGCGTTTACTACTTTCCTCACTAATAGACTTTTAATTAAAACATACGTGCATGATTTTATGCATTTGGAAAATAACTTCATAAGCCCATTAAATCAAAATAGTTGTAGACACCCCGATTTTGAACCCGAAATACACGCAAGCATTCCCGATGATGAAAAGACCAATGTTGACTACCTCGAGGACTTGAGCAAGGTTTGAAATATACCTCAAACCTAACCTTAAACCCTTCAAAAACCATTAACCTAACCTAAAACAACCAAGCCAAGCCAAAGCACAAACCAACACCTAAGCACACCTTAGGCGCCCAAGGTGACCTTGGGCGCCCAACCTCACCTTGGGCGCCCAACCTGTATACTAGTCAGTTACAGGTAGTGGCTGTAATCATGAGATTCTGCTGCATGGGAGCCATTATCTCCCTAAAATCTGACCATTTGCTTAACCTACAAGGTTACTCAACCTCCCTAATCACCCCTTACCCTCCTAAACTTTCCTAAATTTAAATTATACATTTCCCCCCTTTTTTCCCTCTATAAATACCCCTCTCTCTCCTCTCATTTCTAACTACTGCATCTCTCTCTATTCCCCCTTCACTTCCAGTAGCTTAACACACTCCCTCTCTCACTCTAAAACGTCCAGAGCCTCCTTCATTCACCTACACTACCCAAAACCCATCAAAATCCACCAAAATCAAACCCAAATCCACCCTTAAGCCTTGAAATCAGCCATATTCACTCCTATACTACCAATTAAAACCAACTCCAAACCACTCCAAAATACTCAAAAAAACTCACTGTTTTAGTACCAAAATCCAGCCTACAAGTCAAACCAAGTCAAAAATCACATTTTCTCACTTTGATCAAGTCTAAAAAGGTAGAAAATAAAGAAAATTGACTCATGGTCATAATCTGAGGGTGACTAGTAAGTGTATGTGAGTTCTTTATACTCATTTTACACTTACAAGGTCCAAAAGTAGGCTGTTAAGCTTACAAATTTTCCTGTGCTGATCGGCCCTTGGGCGCCCAAGGTCCCAGCAGTCTGTTTCTTGTTGTTTTGTTTTGATCACCTTTTGGGGTGTCTTATTACTTCAATCAGCTATTGATCATCATGATATGTGATATGAAAGTCTTACATGAGCTCTGATCATCTTGAAATCACCATCAAATGAGTTTTATTTGTTTTTTGTTCATACTTGAAAGAAGAAAATGAAGTTTATTGACAATTATAAAGTAAAAGAACATAAAAACCAGCATTTTCAAAATGATCAAAAGCTTATAAACTCAAAGAATGTCAAAAGCAAATCAAGGAAGTAAACAGAAACATGCAAGCCAAGGGATGCCTTGAGCGCCCAAGGTGACCTTGGGCGCCCAAGGTGTCTCTTGGACAGGTTACTGTTTTGTTTAGTTTGTTCTTTTTGGCTATTATCATGCTGTTTTGTTTCATTCTAGAAGGGTGTGTGTGTTGTTTAGTGTTTATGTCAATTCATCTCACTCCTCTCAAGCTCTCATTTCACATTTCCTTTTATTTTCCATGAATAATCAGAAGGGACACAATCAATAAGCTTGTTTATTATCCATGAATCATTCCTCTTAGTCCTTGTTTGTTGTTGAAAATCATTTTCCTGAAGATTTTGATAAGGAGGTTGTGAATACATGGATAATGAAACAAAAGAGGGATTGATTGAAAGTGAGAACCAAGGATCACCTTGGGCGCCCAACCCCACCTTGGGCGCCCAACCTGATTCCTGGACAATTATTGTAGTTTGTTTATTTGGTTATTGTTATCATCTTATCTCAAGTGTGTGTATGTGAGTTCATCCTAGCTGCGCATTAATCTGTTGTCAGTTCTTCTTCTCTCTTAACTCAAGCTCAATCTCATTTATGGATTTCTCTTAAAGCAAAATAGTAAAAAATCCATGTTTTTATTTGATAATCACCCTTGAATGCTTTGCTAAGATTATGTTTTGGATTTATGAGTTGAAAACCAGTTTTAGAAGATGTTTATGATCAGAGCAAGGCATTCTTGAAATCAGAAGAGCAAGGGTTGAATTGTTGAATTTGAGAGACCTTGAGCGCCCAAGGTCACCTTGGGCGCCCAACCTCCATTCTGTTGACAGATTGATGAGTAGTTACTATGTCTTTTATTTATTTACATTAATCATTCTAACTCTCTATTTTCTGTTTTGTCTCATTCTATTCATTCATGATCTTGTTTATATCATAATCATACGTTATCATCATCATTGCATTGTAATTACACGCACATACGAATACCGTAGTTTCTTATATTGTGTTTATCTTGCGTACGTGCTCCTTACCTTGTTCACGTGTTTAAGGTCAAATTCTATACATTTTCAATATCCCACAAGTTATTTAGTAAAGACCGGTTCACGGACCGGGCGAGGGGGGTGCATTAAAACCCTTCCCCTCTCGTAACCAAACCCCCGAGCCCGGAAATAAAAAGGTTTTCGCATGACCGGTAAAACCATTTTCAAAACCGTTGGGCATAAAAGAGTCATTTTTTTGGTTTCTCGGGTTCATTCCTTAAACCCGGGTGGCAACTCCAAAACTCATTTTCAAAATCAAATCGAATCGGGGAGCAAACGCCATCGTGTGGGCGGCCGCCCGACGGGTGTCCACAGTAGTAGAGGCCAGCCATTCGGTTGGACGACGAGCAGTGCCTAGCTAACACCTTCTCCCACCGTACCTTAGGTCCCGAACAAAGGGAATCTCTCTACATTGTTTTCTTAGTTTTTCATAAACTAAGTGGAAACTCCTGAACAAGTAAAGGTGTGTCGCAACAGGCATCGATCAATAGAATAAAGACACGCCACAACAGGTTTCTCGCCATGAAAAGTGGGTATCCACAGTATAGTTGACGAGCTACATGAAATAGGTGGGTAACGAACAAGACGTGCAGTTGTTGATTGTTCAACAATAGTTAGAGTGCGATACTTTTGGAAAAAAACACAGCATTATTCGAGGACAAAGCATATCAATATAAAGTATCACTTTATTCACTTTATATTGGAGGATGAGCAGTTCACTTTGGACAACATTCACACGAGAGATAATCTGGTAGACATGTTTACAAAGGTGGTTACAATGGAGAAGCTGCAAGCTTGTTCAACTTCTGTGGGTCTAGCTCCAAGCTTGAGTGGGAGATCGGGTGATGGTGGTGTTGATGATTGTTTGGAGTGATAGCCTTAGTCAGTCTTTAAGTGGGAGATTGTTGAATGTAAAATTTTGAGCTGCAACAAATCTCATGACATCCGTTCGGATGGCCCTGAAAGAAATTTGAAGGCCGAAGGTTCTTTAAATTTCGTCCAGAAAGGGCTCAAGGTCGTCTGGATGGTTGGGACATGAAAGAATGTGGGTTGCGCATTTTGTTGGGTTTTTAATATGTGTGTAGGTTCCTTCCGAATAAAAGGAAGAGTTACTGCTTCCTCCGTTGTAAATCTCTTATTCTTTCATCATAATGAAACACTCATGCAACTTGTTAAGTACGATTAAACAATCAGCTTAAGTCGTAATCACGTAAATCTCTGTCTTATTTTTCTTATGTTTGTTTCCTATTCTTGTTTGTTCATCGAGTTCTATTTTTGTTGGTTTGGATGCTCAAATCCCAAAGAAGAAGTTTCACCCCAAGAGCTTGTTTATCTGAGTTATAGCTCCGACATTGTATATTGTGTCAGGATATTGATTAGATAACTATAACAATCAAGTGAAGCAGATACATATGACAAGATGACTACTTTTTAACATAAATAGCATCCCAAATACTACTATAGTGCACCAGTAGCGGAAATCAAAACAGAGAAAAATAAAACTGTAAGTAAAGTCTCAACATCAAAGAAGCCCGCAATCATATTGAGTATGATTGGTTGGGTTACTAAAGAGAACCTTCATGAAGACAATACAAGCAAATTTCATAATCAATGACGAAGGTCTCGATAGTAAACCGATGAGATATGTTTGTGTTGACAGATGCACCCACCGCATCCTTCGTTCATTCACGTATTGATCCATTGCTTCTCCAACTTCGTTCATCACCATCCTCGTGACCATTTTGCTTTCACTTGTAAGTGGATGATTAATTGTGTTCACGAATTTGCGTGACAAACATCTCGCAAGAACAATGGCATCTTCTAGAGCTGCTGAGCCACCTTGTCCTAGGTACGGACCCATAACATGCATAGCATCTCCAGCTACTATCACTGTTCCTTTTCGGAACTTTCTGAGTAACAAATCCCACGGAGCACGGTATCTAAAGTGTGCAAAAGATAATGATTCAAGATCACTGCCTTCTATAAGTTGTGTGAATTCAGTTGCGAAACCATCTATTGTATGCAACGTTGACTCTCTAATAAGCTCCGGACGTTGGAAAACCTCTGCGCGATCTGCTCATAAACAGTCACAAGCATAGAGAAAAACTATTCTAATGCTGGTGTGCTGAAACCATAAATCAATTTATCGAAGAAAAATTACTATACTTTAAATTCCTTTTACACTGACTTTCATGGCGACACTTCTATAACATATAATGAAAAAATACCATGGAGTAGTCTTCTTATTAAAGCCAGTTAATCTATACTTTTAACATTTTGGTAAATACCACTATGTGGAAAGTGGAAACACAAACATTGTGAGATTGCACATGGCTTTGGTAGCATTTGTTGTATGAGTGAGATGGAATTGTAGTCAACAAGTACTTAATAGCAACTAGTTATAGATGACTATAGTCTTTTTCACTTAGAATAAGACAGTAGATTGAATTCTCTTTCAACAAAAAATAATAAAATATACTGGATTAAAACTTTTTACCTTTATGTGTCGATTGTCGAGTCACGAACCAATGCACTAACTTACTATCAATTGGCACTCTTCCTATCAAAATGTCATCTTTCCACGTTCGAACACCTTCAGGGGGAAAGACATGGCCATTTGGATAATTCGTCAAACCTCTAACTGAACACATGTCACTTTCTTTTGTAGGCTTTAACTCAAGGAAGTTAGCCACCACTGAATTTACTCCATCACAACCAATCAATATCTGTTCTATTAAGGGTAAACAGAGTTAATAACTCATCAAACTACATTTTTATGAATTGTTTTCAGCTTATGATAGGATATTAAAAGTAGATTAGCAAGCATATGATGTTTTACTACTAGATTTAGCAAAACTTTTATAAAGTAAATTATTAGAGGAATGCTAGAGGCACTCAATAACTTACAAACTGTTAAACTAAAAATACACATGTCATTACCACATCAATGCATGATGCAATACATGGATGCACTCAGCCATTAAAAGAATGTCACATGTACATTTAGTACATTAGTTAGGTCTTCTAGCATTTCTCAAATTATTTTACTATTTCCTTTTGCTTGGCGAAAATCGGTATTTAGTTATAGTTAATGAGAGTACATTATGCCTACCACTGGGCAACCAATACATTTCTTGCATAATAAATACACAAAGGTCAAGAGGGGCAACATAATTTAGTACCTTGGCCACAATAGAGCTGCCATCATGAAGTTGGAGAATTGGATAATAATTTACGGGATCCAGCTTAACAGATACCAATTGGAGTCCAAAATGTATTGAACCAGGGGGCAATGCATCTGCTAGTATCCGAATGAGGTCACAACGCTTCAAGCATCGAGGAGCCTCCCCAGTCCCAGTCCTACAATTCCTCGCAAACTTAAGTCATTATTTTCAAGGTGTATGTTATGACGCACAATAGACCATTCCCGCCCATTATGTAAGTCAACTCCCATGCTCACAAGGTAGATAAATTGTTTTAGTATTACTTTTGAGATGGTTTGTGTAACATTCTGAATTTTTTATTTTTTTAAATTGAAATGTTATTTTCCTAATTACTAAGTAATTATTTTGCTAAATTACTTAATTAGTTAATAGCTAGATAATCCTAATATTGACCTTAGTTGACCTTCCCCAATCCAATTGAATTCGACTTTATAAAATTCTTGGCATGATATTGACTTATTGCTAACCTACATCAATGTTACACTAACATGCACCTAAAAATCCCTAACCTACACCATGATACACCCTTTTTCTTCTTCCCCAATCCATGGAAAACCTACCCTTCCCAAACCATGGATGAGAAGCACAAAACCACTTTCAACTCCATAGGGGCCATAATAGGCTGCAAAATTAGAAGAAGGGCAGCCCTATTCTTTGCTAATCTCAGCCACAATCACCTTCCTCCCCTCCCCTCCCCTCCCCTCTTATCCATTCACACACACAAGCACCACTTGGCATTTTGCCAAGGCATGTGCCATGCATAAGAAACCCCTCTTCTCTATTTCAACGCCCAAATTCGTGCCTCCATCCCCAGAGAGAGAGAGAGAGAGAGAGAGAGAGAGAGAGAGAGAGAGAGAGAGAGAGAGAGTTAAGGTGGGTTTTCCAAACACTACTCAAACACCCACCCCACTTCAAATTCGAACCACATATACTACTAAGGAGTTATAGGCTACTATTTTTAGTCCACCATTGGAGTTCAAACACACTCAAAGGCCACTCCTCACTTCATCTTCTCTAAAGTGTTCATTTCATCAACTTTTCAAAAACTCTTTCAAAACTCTGAATGAAGGTAGATTACTCTATACTCATCATTTTCCAAGTCTAATGTAGTGTTATTGTATGTTATTGTGGCTTAAAAGTAGCTCAATAGATGAAACTAGCAAAAACTAGAAAATTGTACCAGATTTTGAGAAGATAGACAAGGATAAATATTTAAGTAATAAAATATTTAGTAAATAAAAGACTAGCTTAACCCTAATGCCTAGTGGGACAACTATTTGCACTTTAACCTTTGATCCTTAAAAATTATGTTTTAGCCCTTAAAGATTTAATTACACTTAAACTCTAAATTTCTAAGAATCACATTTTAGTCCTGAAGATTAAATAAATCTTAAACCCTAAGTTTTACAAAACATAATTAATTTCAATCGCTAACAAGTTTAAAGGTATTACAAAAATACCTATGTGCAAACTCTTAATGAAACCCGAAAGACGTATGGACAAATCTCAAACCATTGTGTGTGAAAGACATATGGACAAATCTCAAAGCATTGTGTGTTATAGTTTCGTCCGAATCAATTAGGAGATTTTTCTATGATTGATTCAATGTGAGATTTCCTGTTAGAAGAGTATTCGGTATTAGATGGGATATGAACTTAGAAAATGTAGGTGTGGATAGGTTAAATGAAATTGGAATAATTGAGGTTGATGTAATGGACTTGGGAGGTTATCCATTAGGATCCCGGAGTTGTAGTGAACATCAGAACCAGGTTATGGTTATTGAATGGATGTTGTATATGTTAGTGGAATCGGGGAATGGTTAGCTAGAGAGATGAATTTTGAGGTTCAAAACTCTAGATATGGCATTGCGTGATTACTCCTTATGAATAAGGTGATAAAAGGTGATTTCAATCGTATTATAGATCCATGGTATGGACTATATACTCCCAAGGTTACAGATAGTTCCTTGTGGGCTCAGTGGTACAGTACTTAGTCTTTGGAAATTCATCATTGTGAGGTAGTTGATGAATTCGATTAAGTAATTAACTTAGGTTGTTTCATCAAATAGGGCAAGCAAAGCAAGGAGCGAGTAGAATCACGAATCGCCATAACCTTAAGGACGAGAATCATATATTATAAGTTAAAGGGTAGAAAAGAGAAGATGGATTCACGTGATATTCCTTGATTCATTATTCTTGCTTTTTGTCAATTGTGATGTAATGTAAGGGGTAACAGGTAGGGGCCTATCTACTAAGTATTTGTACGCTCATGGTGTTATTGTTGCCCTATCATTTTTCGCCAGGTACCGAAGAATGTCGAATTAACATAATCTCCAAGATGAGAACCCAGCTATTCATGAGGTGAAAATAGAAGAAGCTTGGAACCCATACTATTAGTGCTTTGTTTCCTTATTTTAAAGCAATTTGAATTCGGAGGATTGTAATTTAAATTTGACATCGCAAGTATTGTTTCACTTTGTCAAATTATGCTTCTGCTACTGATTAAGATAAGTTTGATTAATCTGAAGGAAATCATTTTGTTTAAAGTTAATCTTTTTTAAAAAATACTCTATTAATGCTTCCAAATATTGGACATTACACTTTGCATTACATTTGCGAATTGACAAGTGAATTCTACAATACACCCCATTACGTATATTTTTGGTACTTGTTACATAAGTTTTATATACTTGTTACATATGGTTTTGGTCAAATTATAGATTTTTACTAATTCACTATTCATGCACTGTTCATGGTAACCTTGTTACGTATGATTCTGGTACTTGTTATGACCCGTTATGAGTTTTAAAAGAATTCACTATTCACGTTAATCTACCAAAAAATACTCGACAATCACCAAAATCATACATAACAAAACTAAAAAAAATACGTAATTTCAAGAGGGCGTACCATAGATTTGTCCTTATTGACTTAGTATACACTCGCCCCACCCTCGACAACGCACGCACACACCAAAGGAAAAAAGTTGCAACGTTGTTTCATTGTTTTAGCCCTTGTCAAGCCGTACACATGAAAATAGAAGAAACCAAAAGTTGTAGACTTACTCCAATAGCGGTGTCTCTTTGCTTGAGCCCTTGTCAAGCCATATGTCTCGATACCTATATGTGAAACAGAAACACTCAAACACCTAGGTCACTTGTGGAACAACATGTACCAAAAAACATACATCACCGGGGGTTTCATAATATACTTGTACTTGTGGCGCAATGCTCTACAATGATTGTCAACTAACACATCGTCGCTCTCAGTACTTCTTTAATTCAAGTTAATTTTATTATGAAGCAAGCGCTTCATTGACGAATAAATGTGCAGCTGTCATTTTATTCATATTTTTTACGTTGATCAAAAAGCTTTTGTACCATTTTGTTTGGGTCAAATGATGTAAAGAGCCAGAGTTAGGGATTAGAACAAACCCAAGAATAGGGATGGCGGTTTGTCTTAGCTGAGAGCCCACACCAAGCTGATCAAGTGCACGCCAACCGTTGGATTGAATAGCAATGGCCGCTCCAGTGTCTCTCAGAGTCTTGGATCTTTCCAGAACAATGCTTTCCAAGCCTTTCCTGCATGCATTTTGTGTATTAATTAACATGAATGAATAAAGTCGAATACAATTTCCCCTAACAATGGCAGCTCAGAAAATTTCTAATGGTTGTTCAAGGATTACCTTAATTGTATTGGTGGAAATATCGCTATAAAAAAACCTGAAGTACATAAAATTTTACAATTGTTCTCGATGAATTTTATAGTTTGAGCGAACCAAAATTAAATAGGCACATAAATTTACTAATATTCTTTTAGGGAAAAGTTGTGGTGAGTAGGTTGACATGGAGATTTTGAACATATGTTTTTTCTTATTGGAGATATTGAGTCGAATGTCGTTTTATCATATGAGTTTGTACCTTATTTTGGACTATCGTACTAGGTGTTCAATTATGGAATACTTGAATTGACTTTTGTTCATTATATAGAGCTAAGTGTTCAAATAAGCTTGAAAAAAAATTACTACTAGTAAAATTAATAATATATATTTACGGGTGTTCAGTTACACATTAATTTTCAAAACAAAAAAAAAATTTAATGACTTGAATATATTTTGTATTTGAGCTAAAGTGTTATGTTTTGTTAGTGGACCATAAAATATTATTTTGTAATTGGGCCAAGTTAAGTTGTAATAGAGTTTTGTGGGCCGGTCCTATAAGGGAGCACCAAACCTCAACAAGTCCCACCAAAAATAGTCAAACAAACTTCATGCCCCACAAGGTCCTGCGTGTACTTTTCATCCAAAAATACCCTCCGCCCCATCATTTCACTTTTCCTTCTCTTGTGCGTACATTGCTGGAGTGTCTTAAATTGAGAAAATAATTCGGTGTGTTGTGTCTCCCTCTCTCTCTCTCTCTCTCTCTCTCTCTCTCTCTCTCCTTCCTTTATTTCTTTAAATCTTAAAATATTTATAACTTTTGTTGTTGTACATATCTATTTTTTATAAACTTTATATTTTTGGAATCTACTCGTAAACATCTACCAAATGAGACCCATATTGAATACAAAATTATGTAAAACTAAAATTTAGTTTTTTCAATGTGAATTGTTAAACCGTTAATTGTCTATGTAAAGTGTGAATTGTTATGTTTCAACTGTTAATTTTTTCCTATTCTACTGTTAATTGTCTATGTACAGTGTGATCAATTCTAAATGTACGGTCTAAATTCTATATTCTAAATTTCAAAGTGCCTAAATGTACGGTCTAAATTGTAAAGACCCGTATTTTTTTAAAAATAATGTTGGGAATGTAAGGAAATGTCTAAAATGTTTAAGTGTTGGATTATGTGGTGTTATATGTGGATATGGACTCAATTGCATTACACAAGTCACATTTGGACTAGGGGTGTAATTTTCCATACACTTTAATAGTGTGTGTGGTGAGAGAGGAAGACACACACACCCATCTCTCCTCTCTCTCTCTCTCTCTCTCTCTCCAGCCGTCTCCCTCCCTCTCCCTCCTCCATTACTCTCTTCATTAAATGCTCCACCAAACCTCCAAATCTCACACTCCTAACTTCACTCCTTCACAAAACCTTCGTGAAATCTCGCAAGCTACGCGTTGGTGATACTCTTTCATTTTGGAGGTGATAAAATTCTTGATTGGGTTTCACTTGGAAAGCTAGGGTTTGTCTTCCACCTCACATGAAGCTCAAATCTCTTTGAGGTAGGGAAATTTCTATCCTTACTAAGTATTCTCAAGTGCTTGTGTGTGGATTATACTCCAATTTGATCTATCCCTATGATTTTGCTTGAAAACCCATTTCTAGTCATTTTGATTGGGGTTTGAGTTTGATCTTGCTCTTAAATGATTTTTCCCATGAACTTCTTGTTAAATAGTCATAATGTTGCCTATTGTGATGGAAATTTACTTGGGTAGTGTTGTTTTGGACTCACACGAATGCACCAAGAAAAGCTGTCAAAAATTTGCTCGTAAGGGGTTGGGTATCGATACCAAAAGGCTGGGTATCGATACCCAGTGGGCTGTTCAAATTTTGGATTAGTGGTATCGATACCCTTACTCTGGGTATCGATACCCAAGGTCATTTTGGCCCAGAATTCTATTTTTGTAGTTCTCTTTGATTCTTTGGGGTATTTGCTTGGTATGAACACTCCTCGAACCTCGTTTCTTGTTCCGATACTTGTTCTGAACCTATTTACTTGTACAATTAGAGATTATTTGGGTTCCCATGATAAATTAATCTTATGTGTTACGCTACTTATGCCGATTTGATCAAATTTGATAAGGAATTGTGGTTTGGACTAAAATCGTGGGGTGTGAGTGACACGACGATACGAACATGTGGTCAATGTACTTAAATGGAAAGTGAGATCTTGAAATGAATGATACGGGGTCGAAAGATAGCCCGGAATGATACTCGGTCCATCCTTTGGGCGTGTCGCAGGGAATTATGCCTTGGCCAAGGGGAAGATGAATACGGGGCCTATACGGTAGCCCAGAATTAATACTCGGGCCGTCCTATGGACCTGTCGCGAGGACTTTCTTAAAGAATTGGTTAAATGAACGTATGACACAAGGATATGAACAAATTGGACACGAGCAAAAGGTTGGGTACGTGTTGGACATGTATTGGATACTTTGACGAAAAACCCTTAAACTACGATCTCGTAAGTCCTAATTTGATTTGTCTACTTCACATGGAACTTTGGGCATCATCGTGTGATTTCATTTCCTCATCTCTCATCCCACACTTGTATTTCATTATATTTAGTTTTGGTAGACTTTTTCCTACTGGGCTAGTGAGCTCACCCTAGTCATTTCAGGTACACAACACAGAGCATGACTTGGAGTGCGTGACGTGTGTGCATGCATCTATTTTTGAAAGCTAGCATGGAAGAGTTATGACATCATCTTTAGAACTTATATTTTGGAATGAGATGATCTTGTAACTCTAATTGATTCATTTCATTTGACTCGGGCTTGTAATAACATTCAAACTTATGTACTTATTTCGTGGGCACGGGTACCCGGTTGATTTATCGTGTAACTATTTTGACTTGAAGGAACTTATTAAACTTTGACCGTGGACTTTGGACCATCCACGTGGATTTATCATGTATACTTTATGTTTAAAATTTGAGGGCGTTACATAAAT
This sequence comes from Gaultheria prostrata, assembly GCA_036023075.1. Taxonomy (NCBI): domain Eukaryota; kingdom Viridiplantae; phylum Streptophyta; class Magnoliopsida; order Ericales; family Ericaceae; genus Gaultheria; species Gaultheria prostrata. Next base: position 30,853 of record JAXBDA010002222.1, on the reverse strand, counting down.
TCTAAGTGCACTGTCTTAATTCTAAATGTACACTCTAAACTGAACATTCGAATTAAATTTCAAAGTGCCTAAATGTACGGTCTATATTCTAAACATATAGTCTAAATTCTAAATCATAAATTAATGTACTTTCTAATTTTTAAATGTACGGGCTAAATTCTACATTCTAAATTTCAAAGTGTCTACATGTAAGGTCTAAATTCTAAACATACGGTCTAAATTATAAATGTACGGTCTAAATTTATAGGCTAAATTCTCTTGGTGTTAGTGTACGGTCCAAGTGCCTAAATGTACGGTCTAAATGTACGATCCAAAGTGCATGACTGTACGGTCTAAATGTATGATCCAAAGTGATGAGGTTAGTATTTAATTTCACATATTATTTTAGGGAAGTGATGAGGTTATTATTAAATACTCAATTAACGGTGCTAAATTTACAATTAGCAATGGAGTATATGTTAACAATTAGCGGTATCTAAATTTCAATTAACGGTGCTAAAAATTAACACTATATGTTAACAATTAACAATGTTAGTTCTATCTAAATTCTCAATTATTGGTGCAAAATTAACAATTAACAGTGTTAATTTCTGGTGAATATTTTTTTTACACAAAATTTCATGTACAATATGGGTCATGTTGGATAGATTTCGTCGAATAGATTTCAAAAATATATATTTTTTCAAAATCGGATATCTGCGACAAAAGTTATAAATATTTTAAGATTAGTAAAATAAAAAAAAAGGAGAGAGAGAGCACGGAATGACTTAGTGTGGGCACGGGGAATGATTAGGTGTGGGCTGAAGGGTGTTACAGGGTAAAATCGTAAAACAATATTTCACCATAACCCGCCCAACAGTGCACTTTCGCCCAGGACCCGGTGGGCTATTATTCCCAAAGTTAGGACCGCCGACCATTTGCTAAAGTTGTATTTAGTTTGGCCCTTAAATAAAAAGTTCTAGATTAGGCCCAAAACCCATAGTTCCATATAATACTTGAAAAGACTCTTCTAGATCTAGTATTCTTCGGCCATTCGATCATATTTTGGACGGCCCGGATGTATTCGGTAATTTTAATTTAATTTTGATTTATTTTTACCGGAAAAAATCATAACACATCCGCACCGTCCAAAACATGATTGGATGACCGAGGGGTGCACAACACACACCCCGTTTCCTATTTTTCAACGTGTTCTTCCACTGAGAGCCACTTCGGCAATTAATTGCTCCTGCTTGTTCTCAATTCTAAATCTTTCTTCTCTACGGGGCAGCTCATAAAGGATATTCCTTCAATTCTACTCCCTCCGTCCATTTTATAGTGTGTACATTTCCATTTTGGGTTGTCCCTTAATAAGTGTGTTTTGAAAAGTTTGTGGGTACATTTCTTATTTTGCTCTTAAAAATAGATTCATTTTTAAAAAGTTAGTGGGTATCATTATATTGATAAGGGTCAGTAATGGAAAGTAGATGTAAAAGTTGATGTGAGAGAAAAATAGTTGGAATTCCCAGTAACACACTTAAAAAGGGACGGAGGAAGTAAATCTTTCTTCTCTACGGGGCAGTTCATAAAGTATATTCCTCACTCAGGGGGACGCTGGATTTTCTATAGTGGGGTCAGGAATCTACAATATATACCTCCTCCGTTCCCTTTTAATAGTCTAATACACCTTGATGTAGCGCAACCTATGAAAACAAAATTGATCGTGCAAGAGAAACACGAATAATCAGATCAACCCGGAGGTACTCCCTCCTTAAACGACTAAGATATGAGTAAAACTCGTTTTCTTTAATTCAATAACAACCCAGTTCTTCCAATAGGCTTACAATCATACTTATAGTACCAAAGAAACCCTAGGCCAACTAGGAAACAAATTACGAAAGGATTTGACTTGCTAATCAAGTCGAAATCAAAGAAATTACGAAAATTACCAAAAAAAAAGGAAAATTCTAATTTGACTGGAAAATAAAAAACTAGGAAGAATTATAAGGTTTGCCAAAACAGACGGTAACTAAAACGGAGTTTCCTACTAAAAGTTATAAGCAAATCAATTATTTCCTAAAACGGCAAAATTGCCCGTTTGAAGGCCTAGACGATTTTGAACGGCCAAAATCCATCGTTGATTATCGCCGAAATGGCAATGTGAAATTTGCAGAAGCCCGTTTCGCTTCAAAATGCGGACTCAAAGCCTTTTCGCCAACGTTGGCCCGTGTGACTTATTTATTAATGTCGTTTGGGCCGCGGACAAGGCCGTAGCCATTCTAGCCAAGTCTCAGCAACTTGGTCTACATCACACCTCCTTCGTTCCATTTTAATAGTCCAATACGAAAGACGTGCAATTTTTAGATGAAAAACTAAAGTACTTCCGCACATGATTTTTCGAATTTCTTTGCACCAAATTAAAGATCTCGATTTGTTCTTTAGTTTGGTGCGAAAGAATTCAAAAAATTATGAATGGAAGAATTTTATTTTTTATCCGAAATTGCACTTCTTTTTATAGGGAACTATCAAAATGGGACGAGGAGTACATTATAATACTAAATCAAAAGAGATCGATTCACTATATAGAAGAGCAAAAAGTGGAGTTGGAGTAAAAAATAGTGGGACCATAAAAAAAAAATTATATGCCGTGGCTATTTGCATGAGAGACAGAGTGTGACTCCCTTGCCTCTATTTGTTTCCGCCCCCTGCTTCCACTTCTTAACTTGAAGTCTTGAAGAAATACAATTTCATACTTGTTAGAATTTGCGTGCTAGAAACTATTCAAAGTTAATTTTTCGTTGTGTATGTTGGGACGGACAATTATATACTGTTGGGCTTCATTGTATCTTTAGAGACGATTTTCTGGTAACCGATGGCGCACCGAATTATAAGGTACAAATTCGCAACATACAGTGAACAATTAAAAGAAGAGAAAACAGAGAAATAAACTGCAACAATTTTGATACGATAAGGGAAAAAATTTATCACCTATGAAGAGCAAGTGCAGTCGCTAGCCCGCATATACCACCCCCTACTATTACTATATCTTTAACTTCAGCAGCATCCATCTCTCTCTCTCTCTCTCTCTCTCTCTCTCTGCTGTATATATGCTGCAATGAGGGAGTAGGAAAGAAATACCCCATCACTGCTAACAGAAAAATTATTACGTATTCTGCAATAATATATACCAAAAAGATTATTAAAATATTTGCACGTTTGATAGACCCCTTCATTCTTTATTGCGAAATTCACCAAAATAAGGCATTTTTTATTTGGCCAATAATGGCACTGCCGACAATTGCACCCTGTTTGATACCATGGATAGATTAGGTGGGACTCATATGCACATGGGATTAGTAGTGAGAAGGACTGTTTGGCAGTCAACTTTTGGCTTTTCATTTTCTCATTTTTAACTCAGGAGTGTTTCCTTCTTGCGAAACACATTTTATGATAATAAATTTTTAATTTTGAGAGTTAAAGAGGAGAATTGAAAAAGAGGGGTTGAGGACCTTTTTGACTTCTCATTTTTTACCTTTTCCATTTCCGTTAACAAAAAGACCTACAAAATGTATTTTGTACATATCTCTCAAACACTACACCTGTTGCAAAATGTATTCTGCACATTTATCTCAAAAACTACTCCTGTTGCAAAATGCATTATGAAGTTCTCTCAAACACTACTACCAAATTCAAAATACATTTCTGACCATAATCCAAAAAGTCAAAAAGCCAAAAAGTTAAAAATCAAAAGCTAAAAATGAGGCTCCCAAACACCCCCTAGGATTAACATTTGAGGTAGCTAGTTTAGTTTTCATGTTTATGTTTGCATGGGATTGAATGATTGTTAATATCATGTTTGTTTATGATAAGATTGGACAGGATTACAATAATGTTTTCCATTTTTACCCACAATTTGGAGAATATATAAAAGAAAAAGGAAAAATTAGACAAAACTAAAGCATACTTTGTATTTTTTGAAAAAAGGGACACGCTATGGGAAGGACATTCCAAACCATTTGACATTCTTTTTTTTTTGTGCTTCGGAATACTAAAAAACTTAACTACCAGCTAACAGAGTTCACGAAAAACAGAAAACACCACAAAGGATTTAGTCCCTAGCATGGCTCCTCGTGAGCCAATCATCACGCACAAAGATGCGGACTGATTGAGGAGATAATTCCTCAGTCACGATCAAGTCTTCCTGCTGCTCAGCGCCCGACCTAGCCAAGTGGTCTGCACTAGTGTTTGCTTCTCTGAAGATGTGCGTGAGAGTGGATTGTGTTCTTCCTAGGAGCAGTTTGGAATCGCAAATCAGGTTATTGTTAGGATGATCGGCCATGGCAGCTGCATTGATCAACTGGACTGCTGTGAGGGAGTCCGATTCAATGTGGATATTACTGTATCTCTTCTCGAGCATGACCATGAGTCCTCTATATATTCTCCAGAGCTCAGCTTCTAAAATCAATACGCCTTGAAGTTTTCCGTAATAACTGAGGAGCCATTGACCTTCATGATCTCTAAAGAGTCCACCAAAACCAGCTTTTCTGTTGCTTTCATACACACAACCATCCGTGTTAAGCTTTACACCCGGTGTCAGAGGAGGCAGCCAACTAATTAGTAAATGGTTAGGGGCACCATTAGAGAGGGGGGGATTTAAAGGCTTCCGAAATTTCGAAGTCATAGGCTATGATGTTTCTATGGCTAACATCTGGATTTACATCAATATTATCAAAACGTTTTTTGTTTGTCCTTCCAGATTTGCCAAAGAATCACAACAAATAGAACTTTCCAAGAAAATCATGTCCCACACCTGCCTTCCCTTTAATTCCAAGATTGGTTTTGATCCAATCGAAAGTGGTGCACTCAGAAGGACCCCTTCTCCAATGGCGGTTATAGAAATATTTCCATAAGTCTTGTACTTTGCTACAACTCCTGAAGAGATGAGTTAAGTCTTCAACATTGGAATTATATATTGGGTATAAATTTGAAGTGTTTATGCCTCTGTGAGAACGTATCTGATTGGTTGGCAAGCTATTATGGAGTAAGAGCCATAGAAAAGTTTTAAGTTTTTGAGGAATTTTAAGTTTCCACACCCATTGCCAACCAGTGAGATCATTCTCTTCTTGATTTAAAAGGTTATATGCCGAAGCAATAGTAAAGCTGCCATTTTGGTTACCAACCCAGTGCATGGTGTCAGGAACTTGAGAGAATCTTGGAATGTGAATTCTCAAGATTTCTTCCAAGGTATGATTGTCAACAAGCGGAGTGAGATAAGATAGATCCCAATTTCCATTAGAATCAATAAGCACATTGACTTTCAACTCCTCATTAATATGAAGATCAGGGTATTGTATAATGAAGGGGTCATCCCCACACCACCAATCCAGCCAGAGATTAACCGAAGCACCATTACCAATGGACCACTTAGTCCCTCTACTCAGAGTCGATTTCGTATGAACAATACTCTTCCAAATGTGCGAAGCTGTAGGCCAATTGAAAAGATTATGGTTTTCAAGGTATTTGTTCTTAAGAACCATGGTCCAAAGACTCTCCGAGTTAGAAATCATTTTCCAGCCAAGCTTGGCTAGAAAGGCTTTATTTTGAGTACGGGCTTTTCAGATACCAAGGCCACCTCTATCATTGCTCTTGCAAACTTTGTTCCAATTAACAAGATGCATTTTCTTTCTAGTTTATGTGTCCCCCCCAAAGGAAATTCCTGTTGATTTTATCTATTTTATAACATACTGCAATGGGGAGCTCCATACTTTGCATCATGTAACTAGGGATAGTAGATGTAACAGATTGGATAAGCGTAGCTCTGCTAGCAAGATTAAGATTGCTGGACTTCCAACCGGTAAGCCTTTGTTGCATTTTTTCAATAATGTGATTGAAGTGATTTTTAGAAACTCTGGAATGCAACAAAGAGACTCCAAGGTACTTGCCCAAATACATAGTCCTAGAGATGCCGCTAATAGGACTAAGTCTTCTAGCTTTATTCCTAGGTACGTTAGGAGAAATGAACAGCTTAGACTTGTGCAGGTTCATAGTCTGACCAGAAATACCACATAATTTTTCTAAAACATCAATTATACTCATGCAAGTACTAACATTAGCTTGACCAAACAGAATAAGATCATCAGCAAAAAATAAATGCGTCAAGGAATTGGCATGTCGGGAGACATAAATGCCCTTCCAACCCCCTTTCTCAACTGTATCATTTATCATATTGGAGAGTCTTTCCATGCAAAGCACAAACAAGTAAGGGGAAAGGGGATCACCATGTCTAAGTCCTCTTTCAGGAGATTCAGGCAATATTTCCCCATTCCAAATGATAGAGGTACTAACTTGGGAGACACAGTCCATGATAAGCTTAATCCAAGATTCATTGAAATTAAAGTAGTGCAAAGTGTCTCTAAGGAATTCCCAAGAAATTTTATCATAAGTTTTTTCCAAATCAATCTTAATTATCATGCCTCCTTTTTCCCCCTTTTTTATTGCGAAGAGTGTGCAATATTTCCTGAGTAATAATGATGTTATCGTTGATGGATCGTCCAGGAATAAAGCTACTGTGATGATGACTGATGATTTTGTCCAAAAAAGGTCAGCCTAGAAACTAAGATTTTAGTGATGCTCTTGTAGAGAACATTGCAAAGACTAATAGGACGGAACATCTTAACAAAATCTGAGTTATCATTCTTAGGGATGAGAGCCACCAGAGTCTTGTTAATGTCAGCAGGAATGATACTAGCATTGAAACAAGTCTTAATGAATTCACAAATTTTATGGCCCACAACATTCCAGTGCTTATGATAACAGACAGCTTGTATTCCGTCAGGTCCAGGAGCTTTAAAGGAAGGAATAAACTTAACGTTATCCCAAATCTCTGCATTGGAAACGGGTCTATTAAGACAAGCATTATCCTCAATGGATAGTTGATTATGAGGGATCAAATGGAGCTCAGGATTGAAGGAAACAGTAGAGTACTTGAACTGGGAGGTAAAATGATTTTGAACCATAGCTTTCAGACACTCCTGATCATCAATCCAAACATTATTGTTATCTTTAAGCATGGCAATTTTAGTTTTTCTCCTTCTGATAATAGTAGATAGATGGAAAAATTTAGTATTTTTCTCACCCTGAGTAATCCACTTGACCCTCGATTTTTGAAACTAGTGAATTTCTTCCTGGGATAAAACATTATTGTAATCTGAAATCAAATCTCTTTCCAGGAGTTGAAGGTTATGGGCAAAATTTGTTTCTTGAGATTTCAGGACTCCCTCCAAACGAGATAAAATCCATCTTTTTTTACGAAAAATATTGCCAAAAATATTTTTATTCCAAGAAATGGCAGCCCTGGTGAAGTTATTAAGGCAGTCCATAGCATTCATGCCAGTCCAAGAGCAACTCACAAGGTCAGGAAATGAGGGATCTAAAAGCCAAGCTGCCTCCATTCTAAATGGACGGTTAGTCCTATAATTAGTATTCATACCTAGAACATTAATGAGAATAGGCGAGTGATCAGAATATGTTCTAGGAAGATTACAGATCATACCTTCGGGTAACCAGGCAAAATAATTAACCAGTAGTTTCAAATCATGGAAAAAACGTGATTGAATCCATATCCAAAAGTACTAAATTAAATTATAAAGAGGTAAGAACGATTAATCAATGAGATCGTAAATTAAGAAAAATAAACCAAGAGTCTGTATTTAATCACTACTAAACATAAGGTTTCATCCTCTACCCTAGTTTAAACGACTAGCCACTCATGGAGTCAAAATATATAATCAAGTAGCAAATAAACTCCATTGAAATCAATAAAATGTCTCACAAATATGAAGAAGAAGAATATCTTTTTACTTCTCTAATTTCCAGCCGTGACTTTTTACTTCGGGACTGCTGTCCGTACTTCTCCGTGATGCTGCTTCTATGTGGCGTGATATGTATGTGCTCCTCTAATTTTCAGCCGGCTGCCAGCTCAATTGATGTAGTTGTGATGCTTATATAGATGCTGGGATATTGCCTTTGGTGAAGACTTCCCTTTTTCTTCCTTTTTACAATCATGGCCGAATAAATCCATATATGGACAAGTTAGATTAAGATCCTACCTAATCAAATTTCAAAAGGGATCTCAACCCCACTAACGTGCATGTGAAGAATAAATAAGTTCCCTTATTCTACTAGGAAAAATCCTAGCTTCTTATTTCTTTTTTTCTTTTTCTTCAGAAGCTTGACATATTTGGTTTGCACTTGACTAATTTAATCATTAGCTTTGCTTTCCCACCAAGTAAAATCCAATTTTGCGGCCGAAACAAGAGAAATTATCATCTTTTCCTGCAAATTAAATAATTTAAAGTGAATTACCGAAAAGGTAACATGAATATTTAATTAAGCACAATAAAGGACCAACAATATGCAACATAAGGACTTCTAAGTGACAATATTTTGGGCTCATCAATAGAGCTTTCCATCAGCATTACAGAGCGCTCTATCAAGCCTTTTCTGAACATTAGCCAAGCCTTGTCTGCCGTTTGACCACGTGAATTTGGGGCCCGAGCTCCCCATGTCAATCAGATTATAGTTGTTAATCATTTCCATAAATTTTCTGCTCCGACTGGGCTCCGGGCCTGGGGAAGAGCTTTTCCTTTCTTTAGAGCTGGAAGTGTCATTGAAATCCCCAACATCACACCACGAGTGAGAGGTTTGTTGGGCTTGGGATTCTAAATCCTCCCAAAGCTCATCTCTAGCTCTGGGGTTAGGACTCACATAGACCGCAGATAGAAGCCACTCCTCGAATGAATATTTAATGACATACGAGTGGCTCGCACTGTGACTTGGTTGGGGTCCCAAAGAAGCCAAATGCCACCAGAGCGGCCGATCGGGTCAACAAAGGAGGAGGTAGTGTACCCTTTGTTAATAAAATAGTTATTCGTGGAACTTAGACAGACTTTGGTCTCAAACAGTGCCACAATCTCAGGTTTGGGAGTGGAGATCAATTCAGCAAAATTTATTCGGAATCTATTGTTACCTGCACCTCGGCAATTCCAGGTCATAATTTTGAAGCATGGACAACTCATTGAGTCTTTTTGTAATGGGAGAAGAGGAGGGAAGCCCAAAATCTCATTGACCCTGTTGCTATTCTGGTCCGGAGTCCTCTCCGGTTGAATCATTAGCCAGTGCATCTCTTGGCCCTCCATGTTCCTGGCCATCAGCTCTAGATCTAGGACCACTTCTTCCGTCCACCATGCTACGTTTTCCAGGAGAATTGCTTCTCTCTCTGTCTCGAACGCCTTCGTCGCTGGGCAATCCCGTACTTCCTACCTCTCTAACTCTGGAGAGTTCATGGTATGTGGTAATATCTGGGTTTAGTGGATCTGGGGGTTCTGGTTGTAAGAGTTTATGGGATGGATTAGGGTTTAGGATGGGAGTGGGCGCAGAAGAGGATGTGGTGGCTGCGGTTGGAGTTACTTTAGGGTTTCCGGAGGAGTGAGAGGATTTATTAACTGAGGGCAGCACTTCGTGGTCCACCTCCATCTCATTTGGTTTGGCTCTTTTGGACTGATTGCCTCTCTTGATCGTTGGAGGTTTATGAGCTGGGTGTGAACCTATTTGGGCCAAATGTCATTTCTCCTTCCTTGTTATGTAAGGGTGTGAACCTGTTATGGACGAAGTTAGGTCTTGGGCTTGGATTGATATTTTTAGCACTTATGGGCCTATTCCTGTTCTGGGGTCCATTGCTATTGCTTTGGTCTGCTTTGTCTTCTGTGGTAGCTCGGCCCAAGTCATATGGGCTTTGGGAGTTTTGGGACTTTGTTGCACCATTTTTGGTTTTAGAGGTAGTATTGCTCCTCTGGGCTTGAAAATTTGTAGGCCCAAAACCATTGGGTTGGTTCTTTTTCCTCCGGGTCACCACCATCCACTCCCCAAACCCGATTTCCTCAATGCTGTCATCTTTCATGAGCCCGTTGAAACGCACAGGCTTTTTTTCAGGTTTAGCAGAGGTGCTAACATTCGGATTTGCTCCAGAGTTCACCATCTCCGGTGCCGGAGTTAGACTACAATCTTCTTTCCGGTGACCTGCCCTGCCACAAGAGAAACAAATTAAGTGCACATGCTCATATTCAATGTGATAATCATACTTACCTATGGCAGTGGAGGGGATAAGAGGTTTGCTCAAGTCAATTTCTACGCAGATTCTTGCGTAGCTTCCTCTTTTGGCTTCAATTATGTTGTTGTCGATTTTCAGGAGTTTTCCCAATTTCTTAGCAATAGTTTCCATTCCTTCCTCATCGTGGAATTCCAGAGGCAGTAGGGGAATTCTCAACCATACGGCGGTATTCATGGCCATAGCCATGTCCGCTTTGAATTCGGAAATCCATTTACGAACTGTGAAATAATGGTCTTGGATAATCCAAGGGCCACTAGTAAACACTTTAGTGTAGTCCGATTTCGATTCGAATTTGATTAGGTAGAAACCCAGCCCTAGATCTACCGGCACGAACATGCCCTCAAGGTTCCAAAGGTGACTGATTTTATCCATGAGCATCTTTAATCCAATATTTCTCCCCAATAACTTGATGATGAGACACCCTTTGTATTGTTGCCGAAACCTCTGGAGTTGTTCCTTGGAAAATTCCACCCGGATTTTAGATTTTGTCTTGGGGGTTTCATCATTGTCCATTTCGTCCACATCTGAGTCTTCAAATTCAGCTTTTCTCTTTTCTATTTCTTCTTTACTGTTAGCCTTGGACTTTAGGACTGCATCATTGAATGATCTAGGTTTCTGTCACGCCCTCAAATTTAATGAACTAAATATACAAAATCTCCACGTGGCACTAGTCAAAAGTCTCACAATTTCTCTTTGAATAGTCAAA
>JAXBDA010002222.1:0-17500 GCA_036023075.1 Gaultheria prostrata | reverse complement strand
CGTTATCATCGTCACCTGATGTCGTCGTTTTCGAACGGATCGAACGTTGAGCTCCATTTTGAAACTTTGATTTTTTAATATTAGTGAAGTTTCACTAATTTTTGGGTTGCCAACCGGAGGTGAAAGTCGTCAGCCGGAGATGGGAGTTGCCGGAAGAGGTTTACCGGAGGTGGGGTGGAGGTTGGCTAGAGGTCGGAGATGGGTGTGAAGTTTTAAGATCAGTGAGATTTCACTAACTTTTTTATCAGTGAGATTTCATAAAATTTTTTATCATTTTACGGACCACACTAAGCTTTCACTAGTTTGAAGAGTTATTACTCATTCCGGTCCTACAAGACCGATACATAAAAAGTGAATTTTTCAGATAAAAAATGGTAAATTAGTTATGTGCGTAAAAATTTCTTAACACCAAATTAAATGTCTCCATTGATTTTTAATTTGCTGTCAAGAAATTCAAAAGGTATGCACCTAAGTACTGTATTTCTTAATCCCAAATAGGAAGGGGGTAGAGGGAAAATTTGGGGAATGCTATTACTACTATTTCTTTAAGTTTTATGGTGACCGAGGAAGGAAGCATGCATCAGAGACATTTGTCTTCAAACAGAAAGCAAGGGATGAAGTAACAGATCTGATTAATTTTTTTGACTTGCATTTTGTTTTGTGTAAACAGAGTTTGGGATACGACATCCACTTACATGCGACCGAGTTCATTTTGCATAGCACGCAGTTGTGTTTTAGAATATCCAAGGTGATCAAGTAATTGTTGTCATCAAGTTTTCATAAGGGCAACATTCGAGACTTCTCGGTTCAGTGATTGGTTTTTTGATCAAGTATAGATGCATTAACAGAGGTTACTCCTTTCTTGGTTTTGTTTTGAGATATTGGCTAGAGATAACTGCAACAATCCCGCGAGGCAGGGGAGGACAGAAGGGGGTTCCCGGCCCCTGCACAAATCCCAAATATTCCCACTAGATATACTAGTTTTTCAGGATTATTTAAAAAAGTTTTATAGGATCGGCGGATGTAAGTCCCTTGAATACAAAAATAAATTCATAGAGTTCCTATCTAAGTGTGAAAAAATCCTTAAAAATATTTCAAAGTTATCAGCTATATATTTATTGTTATGGGTATGAATTAAATGATGGGTAGATTATATATATACACAAAATCTCGTATCCTTCTCAAAACTACTAAGTAGCAATAAGTATATTGTGGCTGTGGCCTACAACTTTTGTTACTAATGTATACATAGACATGTATTTCAAGCCCCGTTGAGTACGAATTATGTGTCTGCAACTGCAGCAAGGGGATACACATGAGAAGAGATTATTGGTTTCCGCATAAATAACGTCCGTAATCCTACTATAACAGAAACCGAGCGGGAAAAAAAACGAATGTAGCTAAACTTTCGACATCATAGAACTCCACAATCATATCGACTATGATTGGTATGGTTACGAAAGAGAACCACCATGGACGCGGTACAAGCAAATTTCACCGACCGTGAGGAAGGTCCCAATAGTAAGCCAGTGAGATATGTTTGTGCTGACAATCGCACCATCCTCATCCTCCGTTCTTTCACGTATTGGTCCATTGCTTCTCCAACTCCATGCATCATCACCTTCATCATCGTTTGGCTTTCACTTGTAAACGGATGATCAACTGTGCTTAGATATTTCTGTGACAAACATCTCGCAAGAACAATGGCATCTTCTAGACCTGCAGAGCCCCCTTGTCCTAGGAACGGACCCATAACATGCATGGCATCTCCAGCTACTGTCACTGTTCCTTTTCGGAACTTTCCAAGCAACAAATCCCATGGGGCATGGTATCTCAAGTGTGTCAAAGTCAGTGACTCAAGCTCACTGTCTTCTATCAGTTGTACGAATTCTGTTGGAAAACCTTCTACTGCATGTAATGTTGACTCTCTAATAAGCTCTGGACGTTGGGAAATCTTTGCGTGTTCTGCTCATAAACAACAAGCAGCATAGAAAAAAACAATTTTAGTGCAGAGGTGCTAAAACCATAAGAGAGTAGACTCGATTCTCATTGAACAAGTAAAATATCTTGTATTGGATAAAGCATTTTACCTTCACGAGTGAATTGTTGAGCCACGAACCAATACACTGACTTATCATCCATCGGAGTCCTTCCTATCACAACATTGTTTTTCGTTATTCGAACAAGTTCATGGGGAACGGAATGACCATTTGGATAATTCGTCAAGCCTCTCGTCGCAGAAAGGCCAAATTCTTTTGTAGGTTTTAACTCAAGGAAGTCAGCTACCACTGAATGTGCTCCATCACATCCAATCAAAATCTGATATATATCAGTGGAAAAAGGAGTTATTATAACTGATTAAACCGTAGTGCATATGCTGTATTACTACTAGATTTAGCCAAAAAAAAATTATGAAGTTGTTGAACACACTTCCTGTATAACAACACAAATAGGTCAAGAGGGGCAACATTATTTAGTACCTTGGCCACGATAGAGCTGCCATCATGAAGTTGGACAATTGGATAAGAAGTTGAGGGATCCAACTTAACAGATACTACTTGGCGTCCAAAATGTATTGTTCCAGGTGGCAATGCATCTGCTAGTGTCGTAATAAGGACACTCCTTTTCAAGCATCGAGTTTCATCGGTCCTACAATTTTTCACAAGCTTAAGTCCTAAATTTTGACATGTATGTAATGGTGCTCAATAGAACATTCCCCAAGCTAGCCAATGGTGTTTCGTTGTCAGAGCCCTTGTCAAGCCATACACAAGAAAATAGAGGAAACCAAAGTTGATCAAAACTTACGCTAGCGACGTCTCTTTGTTTGAGCCCTTGTCGAGCGATACTTCTCGATTCCTAAATTTGAAATAAAAACACGTAAAGGCATGTGCAAAGAAAGATCAAATTTAGAAGCTAGCTAGAATGAATATGAGCTATAGAGCGAGGGATTGTTAGGACGAACTGGAGAACACGGATGGCTGTTTGTCTAAGCTTAGAGCCCACACCAAGCTGATCAAGTGCACGCCAACCGTTTGAATGAGTACCAATGGCCCCTCCTGTGGCTCTTAGATTCTCTGATCTTTCCAGAACAATGCTTTTCATGCCCTTCCTGCATGCATGTATGGATCCATTAATTCTACGCGAGTGAATCTAAGGTCTTATTCTACTAAGTGGATTATTGGGCTTTTTGGCTTTTCATTTTTTACAAGATAGATCATTCTCCTCATATACATCAGCTAAAAAAGCACAAAAAAATAAGCTTATTGGAACGGGGCCTAAGTCGTTCATATTCAATTTCCACTAGCGGAGCCCAACAATTAATTTACTTTTACAATCTAGAGTGGTGAAACATTTTTCAAAATGGGTTTTGAATTTGGGAGTTCTATTTAGAGTTGTCTTGTTTGTGGAGCCTTTGTATTTGAAACAGAGAAGAATTAATGAAGGCCAACTAATTTGTTAAATTTTGTCAAAAGCATTATGGTAGGCTGTAAAGGAACAAACAGTTGGTGGCAGTTAAGATATGACTCTTGGGAGCAGTTTTTGATTGCTCAAAAGGGTTGCGACCCATGGGAAGGGTAAGGAATTAGCTACTTCTATATCGAGACTACAAAAATTAGTATGAATTTACACTCATTGTACAGATTTTCAAAATGTGAGAGGTGTAAGCACCGCGAGGTGTGAAGCGATCTCATACTAAACGAAATGACTTTCACTTTCCATAACCAAAATGAAAGAAAGTCAATTTATTCCTGCAATTGCGATCAGTCTTGCTACCTCTTTAGTTGCCGGCCCCTACTTGCCCATTTGCAATGTTTTTTCTGTATACGGTAGTTCATTTAGTTGATTCCTTGATAGAATTCCATACTTGTTCAAACTCCAGTACCAAAAAGTATTCAAAGTTAATTTTCGTTGTGCAGACGCAGATTAACATGGAGTCTAAGAATGAGCTTCATAGTATCAATGAGATGATTCGCCGGTAACCTATTTATGTGCCAAATTAGTGGAGACAAATAACATCTTAAGAACAACAATTACGCACCAAAAAGCAGAAGAATTCCTAGACGTCTACCAATCCATCTTTTTTTTTTTTTTTTAATTTTGATAATAGGATGTCAAGGCGAGCTTGCGCGCACCTCAACTAATTCCGGGGCCATGGAGGTAACAACCGCGAGTGGCCCAAGAGTTTGTTGGCAAAGAGAATCAAACCTGAGACCATGGGTAGGAGCAAACCCCTAAGTCCGAAGTCAAGACCACTTTTCCAATCCATCTTCCCAACATATAATGAGTAATTTTGGAATATATACATGTCTTCCTAATTATTTTAATAGATCTATATACTTTGATTATAAATTGCAATAATTATGACATAAGAAGGGGAAAAATTTATCACCTGTGAAGAGCAAGTGCAGTAGCTAGGCCGCATAAACCACCCCTACTATTACAATATCGTTAACTTCAGTAGCATCCATCTCTCTCTGTCTCCGTCTCCGTCTCCGTCTCTACCCAAAAAATGATTAATTCTGTAGTTATTACGTATGTTTTTGGGTGTTAATGTTGCGCTTGCACGGACATGAATATTGTCTCTTGTATTTATACTGTAATTTAGGATTAGGAAAAAAAAAAAAACACACCCCTCACTATGCCAAAGTTGAGTTGAAGCTTCCAACTGTGAAAGTGATATTAGGGTGGTACGTGGTGGGGGAGAGGAGCCTTGTGGTTGCATCAGCTTGGATTTTCTGCCTCTGCCTGACTGACACATGTAATGGTATGTCGTTTTTTAAACCTTAATTAAAATTAATCGACCATTTAGTGTCACTTATTTACTACTAATGTGGACCTCCTTTTATGACTCGCTACATTTGTAAACTTAATTATTTGCTATTCCCGGCACATTGCGGCATTGCTTGCGCTTTCGATTAACCATTGGGAGCAACACACATGGCTCGGACCTACGGGGCCTGCTGTCCCTTTGCTGACAACATTGTAGACAGCAACACCCCAAGTAAATAGAGCGCCACCTAGTAGTAAACATATTTCCTTGAGTTCATTGCACACAAATCACGGTGTGATTTTCACTTCTTGTGCACTTTATTTTTGGAAACTTTTATATTCATTTAATTGTTATCATATTTTAGTAAGAAAATTTGTACTTTTAAATCGTCCCAACATAAGTACAGTAATAAAAAAAAAAGGGCTTATTAACCATTTTGGTACCCAAAGTATTGACCGCATCTCATTTTAATCTCCAACGTTCAAAATTTGTACCAATCGGTCCCCAACACAAACTCCGTTAACCTTTTCCGTCAAAATGAAGGGCAACGATATCATTTCGCATAGTTTTTTAAAAAACAATTATCTTATTTTTAAAAATTACTTTTTGAAAAAAATATTGTGAAAACAGTTTTTTTCAAAACTTTACTTTTTCAAAAAGTTTTTTAAAAAACGATATTCGTTTTTTTTTTATAAAAACTATGCGAAATTATGTTGCCCCTCGTTTTGACGGGAAAGGTTAACGGAGTTTGTGTTGGGGACTCAATTGGTACAAATTTTGAATGTTGGGGACTAAATTTCTCCAATTAATAAATTGGGGACTAAAATGAGACGCGGTACATATTTTAGGGACCAAAAAGGTTAATAAGCCTAAAAAGCGTAACAATTTGGTGCGTATTTGCAAAAAAAAAAACAAAAAAACACTATAAAACTACAACAAGAACGTGAATCTTTTTGAAAACTTTTTTTTATTTCTCTAGTCGAAGTAGAAAACAATTTTTTTTAGTAAAAAATTTAATTTTCTTCCTATTGAATCACTTTGGGATACATAACATCTTCTGTAAGAATTCATGACGTTAGTTTGCAAGTTTTGTATAACAAATTAGACGTTAGTTTTCAAGTAGTATAACAAATTAACAACGCATAATATACCCACATAAATTCATCACATTTGTCTGTTATGAGTTTTTGTATTCATAACATGAATTGTCATACATTTATCATAATTTATGGTACATGCTATAGTTTAAAGTGGTTCAACATATAAAATTGCATGCACCCATTTTTAATAATCAGGTGTTCAGCTCAGCTTTTGCGCATCTCGATTAATCATGGGAGACCAATCTCACCGTCCACTAACAATCGCGGTTTCTTTTTTTTTTTGGTTAAGAAAATGTTATCTGGTTTTCATAGTGGCAAAGCTTAGCCTTTTCGATTTTAGTTCACGAAAGATAGATCCAAACCGACCATCACGGATTTTATTCGGAAATAGATGCATTAAAGGAAGATACTCATACTCCTTTCTTGATTTTCCATTGGGATGTTTAGCAGATAGCAGAAGCAATCAAGCGACGGAGATACATAATGACAAGGTCATTTTTTACAACGTAAATAACGTCCGTCGTACTACTATAGCAGTAGGAGCAGTGAAACAAGGATCAAAATGATAGTACGTAAAGTCTTTGACATCATAGAAGCCCACAATCATATCGAGTATGATTGGTTGGGTTTCTGAACAGAACAATCATGAAAAAAATACAAGCAATTTTCACCAACAACGAGGAAGGTTTCACTAGTGAACCGAGGACGTATGTTTGTGTTGACAATCGCAGCAGCCTCATCCTTCGTTCTTTCACGTATTGATCAATTGCTTCTCCAACTTCGTGCATCATCATCGTCGTTTCCTTTTCATTTGTAAGTTGTTGATCGACTTTATTAACAAACTTGTTCGACAAACATCTCGCAAGAACAACAGCGTCTTCGAGAGCTGCCGAGCCACCTTGTCCTAGGAACGGACCCATAACATGCATGGCATCTCCAGCTACTGTCACTGTTCCCTTTCGGAACTCTTCGAGTAACAAGTCCCATGGGGCACGATATCTCAAGTGTGTTAAAGATAACGACTCAAGTTCACAGCCTTCTATTAGTTGCACAACTTCAGCTGGGAAACCATCTATTGAGCGTAAGATCATCTCTCTAATAAGCTCTGGACGTTGGGAAATCTTTGCATGATCTGCTCATAAACAATAAGAAGCATAGAGAAAAACAATTCTTATGCTGGAGTGCCAAAACAATAAATCAATGTAGAATTGAAGTATTCTATAAATTCTGCCTGTACATACTTTCACGGTGATACTTCTGTAACAAATACTTACACATACTACGGAGTTGTATTCTTAATTGGGGGCAATTGATCTATAGTTTTAACATAATGGTAAAAACCCCTATGTGAAAACACCAGGTTTGTGAGATTGCTCATGGTTTTGGGATAATTTGTTGGTAAATTGATATACTTGCTTGACGTAAATTGAGTAACAGTATCAATTTTTTAAGATGGTAAAGAATTGGAGTCAACAAGTGCCTAAATCCTTAGCCATTAGTTATAGACTGAATTCCCATTCAACAAGCAAACTGTAATGCATTGGATAGAACTTTTTACCTTCACGAGTCAATTGAAGACCCACAAACCAATACACTGACTTATCATCGATTGGAGTACTTCCCAACATAGTGTTGTTTGTCCTCGTTCTAACAAGTTCATGGGGAAAGGCATGACCATTTGGATAATTCGTCAAACCCCTCGCTGAACAAATACCAAATTCTTTTGTTGGCTTTAACTCAAGGAAGTTAGCCACCACTGAATTTGATCCATCACATCCAATCAAAACCTGATATACAGGGGTAAAAGTTATTATCAGCTGAAACTAGTTTTTTGAATTTTTTCCAGCTAATGATTGGTAATCAAAAAGTAGATTAATGAGTATTACGAAATAACTTATTGGACGCAATTCCTATTTAATAACAACAACTAGGTCAAGAATACCTTGGCCACAATAGAGCTGCCATCAAGAAGTTGGAGAATTGGATAAGAATTTGAGGGATCCAGCTTAACAGATACTATTTGGCGTCCAAAATGTACTGTACCAGGTGGCAATGCATCTGCTAGTGTCCTAATAAGGTCACTCCGCTTCAAGCATCGAGCTTCACCAGCCCTACAATGTCTCGAAACCTTAAGTCAGTAATTTCGACGTGTATGTTACGATGTACAATAGACCATTCCCACCCTTTGTGTAATTCAACTCCCACGCTCACTAGTAGCCAGTTATTTTTTTGGTAGTTATTTTGGGATGGTCTGCAGTACATTTGTGAATTTTAATGACATACTATGCTGCATTACACCCACGCATGGAAGGAAGAAAGCTGCAACCTTGTTTCACTGTTCAAGCCCTTGTCAAGTCATCATATACATGAAAATAGAGGAAACAAAAGCTATAAACTTACGCCAGCGCCATCCCCTTGCCAAACCCTACATCTCGAGACCTATATGTGAAATAAAAAGATTTTAAGTCAGTGGTGGAACGACATGGGCCAGAAAACATTCATCAATTAACTACTTGTATGATATTTGCTCCAAAGTTATTTCTGGCTTCATTTTACAGTCCTGTACAAGAATTGGAAAAAAAAAACATGCAAGCCAATCAACTCCCGTAACCTAGGATTAGCTCCCAACATGTTCTGATTCAAAATCGGATCAATCAACTCCCGTAACTTGGGATTAGCTCCCAACATGTTCTGATTCAAAATCGAATCAAGACATAACCAGCCGAAGCCGTCAGCGGTCCTTAAGGATGCCTGGAGGCTGGAGCTAATCCTATGGAGTCAATCAACTCCCATAACTTAGGATTAGCTCCCAACATGTTCTGATTCAAAATCAAATCAAGACATAACCAGCCAAAGCCGTCAGCAGTCCCTTAAGGATGCCTGGAGCATTGCCTTTAACAGTCTTTGTAATTGCACTTTCTTATAGTCTGCAACAGATTGAGTTCATGGAGTTTGTGGTCCTAATGGGTGTTTGGAGCAATGCCCCACACTCAACCACTCCCGATCATACTCCTTTTATATTCATTCTATCTTTTACGCTGTGAAACTTGTGATCTCCTCCCTATACCAAAGTTTGATAATATCTTACCTAAATATTTCAAGACTACCGTTGAATTTGGAAATCAAAGGCACATTGACGCACCTTCGGTTTTGTAATAGAACGTACATATCGGGGCTTGATAAACACTTTTGTGAAATTCCTGTACAATTTCTCTTTTCGTATAGGAAAATAAAAAAAATAACTGAACTAGTCTCTACCAAGCCAAAGTCTTTAGACACCATGATGCCAGTTCACTAGGTTTAGAGTTTAACTCTGAGCCATCCACCTCCCCAAGCTTAAAAATGTGGTGTTCTTACGTGACCAATAACAACAATCCAATATGTCCAATAGTAGTCCATTATTCATTGAACAAATGAGTTGAAATCCTATGGCCGAGGTCAAGTATGAGGATTCTAGACAACAGAGTTCAAGTCCTACAGTGGCCTTCCAAAGGCAAGTTAAAGTCTTGAGGATTCTAAGCGCAAGCATTCAAGCAAGGGTTGTGGACCTGTGGTAATCGAGAATTCGACAATGAAGTCTTAGATCAACAGAGTAAGGATTCTGTTTTGCTTAGCAAGATTTCTTGTAACAATACTTCGATCATAGTATTTGATTCCTTCCATTGCTTACCCATTTAGGGATTTTTGTTCAGATAAGACCGATCTCTTGCTTGTCTTTGTACAAAGATTAGTACTTACTCAAAATGAAATCCGGAACTAACTAGTTACTAACTCTGGATTTAGTCTTCCACCTAATTGGAATTGGTGCTTTGGTGATTGCTGTGCTGGGGAATTAACAGTAGCAAATCAATAAATATGGAATTTCAACCTGCAATGCTCTCTGTCTCTCTCTAAACCGAAACAAACGCAAACAGTGACATAAAATTTGTTCGAGGCATTTTGGAACCTTAGCCAACAGAGTCGTGGAGAGAGGGGGAAGCAAATAGTCGAGTATTATACTATTATTGTACCGTTCAATAGGAAAAGCAGTTTGTCTGAGATGAGAAGCAACGCCGAGCTGCTCAAGGGCTCGCCAGCCGTTAGCCAATATCCCAATACCCGCACCACTTGCTCTCAATGTCTCTGATCTTTCCAGAACCACACTTCTTATTCCCTTCCTGCCATTATACAAATTTACTGGATTTGTTAAACTACTATAGGCTATAATAAGCACTACATATGCTTGCATATTTACCGCAATTGGTTTGGTTTTGTGACAAATCCAGAACGAATTCAATTTATACAATTTTACTGGATTTGTTGAATGTTAAACTACAATAGCACTCCATTGTGAGCACTATGCTTGCATATTTACCGCAATTGGTTTTGTTTGGTTTTGTGACAAATCCAGAACGAATTTGATTTCTATAATTCTAAGCAACGATTATTATGAATTTCTAGAAAAGAAATGAAAAGTCTGTAGAAGGAGATGCAGATGTATGAGTACCTGTGTAGAGCAAGGGCGGTGGCGAGGCCGCAAATCCCACCGCCTACTATCACAATCTCATGCTCTTCTTCAATCCTATCCATTTCCCTCCTTCTCTCTCTCTCTCTCGCCCAATGTAATAGCCCCACTACCGGCAGGGATATTCAATACTTACAGTAGCAGTGATACATGCTCGGAGACGACGGTCCGACTCCCAACATTATATATACTAGATTTAAGGCCTCGTGCCCAGCACGATTTTTATGCCCGTGTATTTTTATGAGTCCGTAATTAACCAAACACCCAATTTCAAAACTCCCTCTTTTATAAGTCAAAACAAACTCTAGGGACTCAAATGCGTAAGCAACAAACTCTAGGGACTCATAAGTCAAACAAACTCTAGGGACTTAAATGCGTAAGCAACAAACTCTAGGGACTCAAATCCGTAATTAAACCAAAGCCCAATTTCAAAAACTCTCTCTTTTATAAGTCCCCTTGGGGGGATAACGGGAGGGTAGCTTTCCATCCATTCCCTCTTCTTTTTTCTTTTTTTTTGTGTTTATATCGGGCCCACATCAATTATCCGAACCTAACATTATATAAATCTTGTCGATTATTTTAACTATAACAAAAATTTTGTCGATCAGATAACGTTTAATACCACCTGATTTAAAAGTATTTATTGAAAAAAGTGGAAAAATTTAATTTGTATCCAGTGTGTCTAATTCATATTTTTCAAGATTAATGTAATTCACAATTCAAAAAAAAAAGATTAATGTGATTCGATTAATAACGGTATCCAATCAATAAGAATATTTTTGTAGTCGAGCTGTTCAACAAGATTTATGTAATCTACAATTCAGATCATTGATATGAGCCTAATACGAACCTGAAAAGCAGGGTCTGAAAGGAAAGCTCCTGATCCGCGTTCTAACATTGTTTTTTCGGTATTTCATTTTACAATGTTCCAAAATGTTTGTTCTTCTTTAAAAGTCAAAAGAAAAAAATTGTAAATTTTTACCCATGAATCCTCATCCATGATTATATTGAGAATCTAATTATTTTTCCGTCCCAAAATTTTAGTGTTTCTTTGAGAGTCCAACTTTTTAAGAGAACACGATAATTGCTCTTCAAAATATATCAACTCCTTAAAATACCCATTGTATATATTGATGACGAGAATGAATTGACTCTGACGGAGACATAATTCATATGAGCGAAAGCCAGCCAAGACTTAGCTTCGGTATCATGTGAGATTTTTTAGAAACATTCTACCTAAATTAATTGATTATAGGTAGAAAAAGCTCCCCGTTAATTACATTAATCAAGTTTCGATAACTTCACGAGCAAGCCTAACAATTTGTATGATGAATTTATTTTACAAAATAATCGTACCGGCCTTTGACTGCCTCATGCTGAACTTCTTGACGCGGAAGTTATTAGATGGAGCTTCTCTATCATGCATTGGTGTGAGCTCCACCACTGTCCACTAAGTACATTACTCTCATATTAATGTACAATAGAGAAGGGTCATGAAGTATCACATGATGGTACTCCAGAAACACTTTCACTAGTAAGGATGTTTTTAAAATAAATTGACTTTTCACAAAAAAAATTTATATGATATAATTTGAGATAATGATCTGTCTTAATTTTTAAAATAAATTATTTTTTATTAGTGAAATGGGACCTAAATAATTTCTCTCTTGACAACGCCTCGCTATCAGCACTTGTACTTTCCAACCTTTTTTTTTTTATGGTCGGCCTTATTTTCCACTCTTTACTCAACATTAACTAATTATTATCAAAATTATAAACACCTGCCTCAGCAGTAATACTTCTTTGACCGTGAATAATTAAAACTAAATCATAGTCACCGTAGCCGAATCATTTGGCTTTTTCTTTTCCATAGGAGATAAGACTAATCCTATACGTTTGCAATGACGTACGTATATTAGAAAGCTATATCGCCTATTCCGGATTGAAGTTTATACGTACGTATAATAATAGGAGTAGCTCTAGCTTTTAGTGCAGATTAGCGAGTATAATAATAGTTTTTTAGTGGAAATTAAGTTAGTAAGTTAATCCAGATTGGAGTCTATCAGCCATCTATAGCCCTAAACCCCAAACGTCTCTACGTAGAGTAGAACCCTGATCTCCCTTGTGGGAGAATCAAGAGATGACCGTTATGTGAAAAATAACGAATAAGTGGTTATTAAAAGTAAAAATGACTATCTCATGAAAAAGTTTTTGGAAATAACATGATTCATTACAAACAAAAGGGCAATTCTATTAACAACCATCTTTTAGCTAAATTCAACTCACTAAAAATTTAAAATACAAATTTATAAATCTAACCCATTTTTGGATATATTCAACCAAAAAATTTCCCAATTTTCTCAATCTACCTCTCTCCTACCTACCCCCTTATATCTAATTAATTCCTAACCCTACCCAATTTATCCCCTTTGAAAACCTAAATCTAAATCTAACAAATCAAAAACGAAAACAAAAACAAAAACAAAAACCATATTCTTCTTCATCTCTGTAAAAATGAACGACCTTCTTCTTTTTCTCTACAAAAACCGATCGTCTTCTTCATCTCTCATCTCCATCAGGGTTTGCAACGCAACGCTCCATTTCTCTCTCCCCACTCTACACATTGATTGATCAATGGAAGGTTCTTTCCATTCCATTGACCCACTACTCTCATAATTCGAAGTGGAAGAAACACCAATGAGGCTCGAATTTTCAATTTTAATCGGCATGGAGGTCAACAATGAAGCTGATGGGAAGAAAATGGTTGTTTGGGAGGCAAAAACAACGCAAGAAATAAGACTCAGATTTCAATTTTTCATTTTTGGTCGTCCGCCATTCGGATTCCCAGTATTGAATTTGAACAGTAGTTTCATATATGAATGTTTGAAATATGTACCTTAATTTAGATTTTGAAACATGAATTATATGTTTAAAACTAATATATTTAAATTCCCGTTGTATGCTTCATTTTTTTGAATCCAAAGTTGTTTTAAATATTCAGAACTTAAAATGTGGAATGAAACAATTACTTCAAGTTTCAAAATCCGAATATGGGCAAACGTGGGATTTGTCAAATTAAATCTACTATTTTATGTCCGAAATGTAGTAAATAGTTCAGCTTTTAAAATTTGAATTCACAATATCCACCATTCTTTAGTTTGAGAGTGGGTTAGTTGTTTTTTTTTTTGGTTGGTGATGACTACCTCTTGAACCTTTGCTGCTCCAATTGGACCTTTCCTATTCCAAGTTCTTGATCTTACTCCACATGGTTGGTGATGACTATATTTTACACATTAAGATTTCGAGAAAGGCCTCCGTTTGGTTTTCGCTTTAAGCCCTTAAAAATAAGGGCCTGCTCTGGTACCATATGATTGTAAAAATTGAGAAAGGATTACCCTGCCAATTAAGGTACATATTCGGATTCTACGCATCCCACGTTTTCCCATAGTCGGTAATTATTTTAGTTCACATTTTAATTTCTGAATATTCAAAACAACTTCGGATTCAAAAAAATGAAGCATACAACGGGAATTTAAATCTATTTGTTTTAAACAAACAATTGATGTTTTAAAATCCGGATTAAGATACATATTTCAAACATTCAAATCCGAAAAATTTGTTCAAATTCAATATTGGGAATCCAAATGGCGGACGACAAAAAATAAAAAATTAAAATTTGGGTCTTATTTATTGTGTTGTTTTTGCCTCTCAAACTATTATTTTCCCTTATTTTCTTCCCATCAGCTTCGTTGTTTACCTCCATGCCGCTTAAAATAAAAAAAATTGAGTCTCATTGGTGTTTCAAAATATGAGAGTAGTGGGTCAATGGAAGGGGAAGAACCTTTCATTGATTGCTCCATTGAGTTCTCCATTGAGGGAGAGGTGAGGAATGGGGAGGGGACTGAAAGTTTTTAGGGTTTGAGATGAGAGGTGAAGAAGAAGAGAAGATGGAGAAGATGATAATGGTGGCTGGAAGAAGAGAAGGCTCCATACGATTTTTTTCTTGTTTTCTTTTTCTTGATGAAGATAACGTTAGGTTGATTTTTTTTCTTGAACAAAAGTGTGGCTATTTGTAAGATAGGTTTTTGAGTTTAGGTAGTGTGTGGTTATTTTACTAAATACATGCAACTTAAATTAAGGACAAAATAGTCTTTATACACTATGGTATTTTTGTCCTAAATTGGTTAAATTTCAGTTGGTTGAATTTAGCCATTTTGCGGTTGTTAATAGAATTGCCCCAAACAAAAAACTAATTCCGCATAAGTAGTAAGGCTTACGTAAATGGTCCAAAATGCCCTCATTCCTTTGAAGGCACAGCCTAAAACAATGTCGTTTTGGGGCCAATTGTTTAAAAAAATAAAAAGACGTAAAATTGATATAGGTTTGTTTCCCCTTCTCCCCCAAATCAACTCAGAGAGAAGAGGAGAGGTTGAGATCTAGGTCACGACGACCACCGCCGCCGCCGACCTCTGCCACTGCGACCACCACATTCTGCGGCTCTCTACCTCCGGCGACCGCCACTACCAAGGTTTCTCTCTCTCTCTCTCTCTCTCTCTCTCTCTCTCTCTCGCAATCCTGTTGGAACAAAAGTTTAGAGTCTAATAACGATTTTATTGTGATCTTGGGATTAGGGTTTCTTAAAAGTTTTGCTGATATGGTATACATTTACCAATTTAGACCTAGGTTTCTGGGTTTTATGGATTAGCTTTTATTTGTAAATGTTTCAGTATCTATTGATTTAGAGTAACGTGTTTGTTTGTGATTTGATGACTGCTGATTATTGATTTTTTTTTCCTGTTTAGTTTTCATGTGTTCATAATTATTGACTTTATGGTCAGGCATATGTTTAAAAAATTCCCTCAGGTTTTCTGTTCTTGAATTGTTAGTATAGCATTGGTATGTTGGTCTAATGTGTCTACAATTGTTGTTGTTTTATATCTGTTCTGTAATAAGTGACAAACATAGAGGATGACTTCATTCGAGATCGAACTCCGAACACCACCTCCACTGCCAAACACAGGATGTCTCCCACCATTTCGGCGACCACCACCACCTCCGTACGCAAAAGAAGCCAATTTTGATTCGGTATTGAAAACCATCGAGGAGTTTCCGTCCATTGTGTTTGCTGGAGAGGCGAGGACATTGGAGTAGCGGCTGGCGGAGGCGGCGATGGGGAATGATTTCCTATTGCAAGGAGGTGATTGTGCTAGGAGTTTCAAGGGCAACAAACACAATGGACGGAAACTCCTCGATGGTTTTCAATACCGAATCAAAGTTGGCTTCTTTAGCGTACGGAGGTGGTGGTGGTCGCCGAAATGGTGGGAGACGGCCTGTGGTCTGCGGCGGAGGTGGTGGTCGTAATTTTGGAAATAACAACGAGGTTATTATGGGAATTGCACGTATAAATTGCCACGTATGGGTAATTTTCATGCCATGCTTTGGTCATTTGGGAAACCATGGCCATGTTTTGGTAATTTTTTGCCCCTTTTACCACTGTTTGATCATTCTTCCAAACAAAAAAGAACCAAACAGCAGGCGGTAGGATTGTGATTGCTGTGGACACCTATCAACTGTGGACATTATTTCCCAGCGAAGGGCTCTGAATTGTGATTGCTTCTTGGGAAATTCTCTAGGTGAGTTTGATAGTAGGATTGTCTTTGGTTTGGGTTTTGAGGAGGTATGTCTAACATGTTTAAGACGTCTTACCCCCTTTGCTAGTTTGCTGGGTCTGATCATATCTGCAGACTATTTCCTTGCGGTTTGAGCGTTATTGGTGCTTCCTTTGTAGCCCTTTGGGTTTATTTTGGTTATAAAAATAAGATTAAAAAAAACGCCAAAATTAAAATAAAACCCACCATCTCTTTACTAGCTTTATGGATTGGGAAGGAAGAAGCTTAGGGTGGTCCACCACATGACTCAATAAATTGTAAGAGGAAGGATTATATATAACCTACGAAGCACCGACACCTCTCGGGGTCCCCGTATCGCAGTGTCAGGACACGGGGACACGGCGGGGACATTGCCGGAAACGTGTCCGGACACACCACGTGGCTTGGGACACGGCTGACATCATTTTTTGAGAGGGCACACGGATGAGACACGGGGGGACACAGATGGGGACCCGTGGGGACACGGATTGGGACACGGCGGGGGTCAAAGTAAAATGTTTTAAAACCTTATGGTGTAAATTTATAATTAAGAAACAATCAGGGTAAAAAACTGTATTTTAGCCTTACATATACATCACTCCCTCCCCATCAGTCGACCGAAACATTTATGTGCCCTAAACCTATTAACGTTGCAATAGAAAAAGGGAAAAAAAAGGTGAAAAACGATCGACGCTGCTGCTGCTGGCTGGAAGCTCATCGATTTTGTAGATCAAGATATGTCAGCTCGCTAGCTCTCTCTCTCTCTCTCTCTCTCTCTCTCTCTCTCTCTCTCTCTCGTATCTATCTATCTCTTGCCTCTGTATTCTTCTGTCTCTCTCTTGGCTCTGTTCTCTCTCTCTCTTGGAGTACATACTCCTTCATCCATTCATTGAAAAGGAATAGAATGACCCCCCAACGGGCGGAAGACTTGGTGTTTGTTCATAGCAACCTTCGGCTTTTATCAAGGAGAAGCCCACAATATTGTCAAGGGCAAACAAAGATGTGGCTATTGCGGGAGACCAATTTGGCTCACTTCATGAGGTTGGGATGCTTGAGGTTTCAAACCTCTCACTTGATGAACCCGAAATGGAGGTTGTGGTCTTTACGGACGATGGAGATGACATTGGAGAAGAGATGGATGTTGGGTCTAATTGACATTTGGGTAATGGGGATTGTTGCTTACTTGCTTAGTTTATTTCTTTTGGTACAGATTTTAGAACTATGGGTGTTTGTTTTCAATTGGCTTGTATTGAACTTGTGGATTTGTTGTTTTGTTTGAAGAATGGGTTGTATTGAACTTATGGATGTGTTGTTTTGTTTGAAGAACTTATGTTTGATTTTAATATATATATATATATATAATGGCGATCTAATGAGGGATCCCTCAACTCCCTAAGTTGCGGACCTCCACTTTTCAGACCAAATTTTGACGATCCGAACCGTTAGATGTGTTTAAAAGGTGTTTTTAAGGTCTACC
>JAXBDA010002221.1:0-44717 GCA_036023075.1 Gaultheria prostrata | reverse complement strand
AATTACTATATTACCCTTACATCTTGAATCATTTTTTTCATGTGAAGGGCAATGTAGTAATTTCACATGAGAAAAAGACAAAAAGGGAGTGTGAATGGCTAAAAGGGGAGTGTGAAAATCATTTTCCTTTCTTAATTAAGGGGATTTGATTTGACTATTTCAAGTGAAAATTTGGGAGAAATTCAAAATCGTGAATATAAATAATTTTAGTTTTCTCGGTGAACAATATTTTCTACCGTGTGAGATTCAATTTTATCATGTTTGTTGTTTTGCATTTTATTTCTACCATGTAAGATTTAATTTTTTACCAAAATTGTAAATTTATTACATTAATACATGATAAATTTGTTACACTAACGAATTTGTATGTAATTTTTTTTTTTATAAAAATACGTGTGTAATAGGAATTATGATAAATTTTCAAACAATAAGAATCCAATAATTTCGATCAATCACCCGAGAATATGGTAAAAAATACGAGGAAGCGTGATAATCTTTGTAACAACAATGTAGTGAATTAACGTCAGTGGCGGTTCTAGAAATTTTGAACAGGGTGTTCAACATTTACCTTAACTCTACTAGCACTACTAACTAGTATATACATACAATTTTTTTTATATATTAGTGTGAATAATGGAGCCAAATGATATGAAAATACCTATTATGTCACAAATTTTCTTGGCGATTCTATGTTATTGAGTCAACTAAAATTAAATCGGGGGATAAATGCACTAATATTTATTGTAGAAATTTGTGTGCCGAATATGTTCGCACGAATATTCATTTTTTTTATATAGAGAGTAGATTGTGCTCAGAGAAGTCATATGACGATATCAATCCTACAAATACTTTTTTTATTTTTGATTTTCCTAATTTTGGTCGTAAAGAGTATGCACTTTATTTTAAATTGGTGTATTAAGAATTCTATTGTAAATTACCAGGATTGGTGACTGTTCAT
The DNA here is from genome assembly GCA_036023075.1 of Gaultheria prostrata. Lineage (NCBI taxonomy): Eukaryota > Viridiplantae > Streptophyta > Magnoliopsida > Ericales > Ericaceae > Gaultheria > Gaultheria prostrata. The sequence continues at coordinate 43,759 of JAXBDA010002221.1, read as the reverse complement.
AGTATAAATGTTCAAACAAAACCCCATATATATTTATCACATGTAATACTATAAAATATAAAAGGCTTTAGAGTGCACATTGATCATCTATAAGAAGATTTTAGACTTTAGTTGATTGTTTACATAAACTTGATTTGTGGGCTGACTTGTTGAGTTAGGTGTTCAAATATTTTTAAGTAGGGTGTTCAAATATTTGTGAATAAGATGTTCAACAATGGCTATACTAAACTAAACCTAAATTTTTTACATGTATTTCTAAACAAAAAATTTCCTTGAGGGTGTTCAAGCGACCACCAAATCCCAAGGGTGGAGCCACCTCTGATTAACTAACGTATTGCTATAAGCTATTAATAGAATAGATACAAGTCTAGCCCTTATCAAAAAACGAGAAAAAAATACTAGTTCAGCCTTTATATTGGTCCCTTACCCAAAATCCAAACCAAATACCCGTATAAGGGGTGTTCCACAAGCCGGTTTTTTTTTATTTAGTTTTTCATAACTTTTTATGTGATATGTTGTGAGAAAATAATTATCTCGATTTTTAAAATAAATTGACTTTTTTACTTTTTTTTAAGTTAATGCAATATGGTCATAAAGGGCCAACAGGACTTACCATCCAATTCACTCCTCCACAACCACAACCACAACCACAACCACAACCACAACCACCAATACCGTAAACCAGGCCGAATGGAGATAATGGTAGACCGTAGAGGAATGTTTTGAGGGTTAAGGTGGCATTATAGTAAACATCAAGGGAAAAATTGATACAAAGTAATAGTTGAGGGTTGTTTAAGAAGGTCCACATCAAAAATCCAAGATAGATCTGCTCTTCTTCGAATAGAAGTTACAGAGAACTTTGTACAATCTGAAACTTCAAATTGATCTCGCAGAAACGTAATGTAGGTCTCTCTACCTTGATTCTTCGCACACACCTGTATTTGTATACTTATGTTTCTTAATAGATAATAATTGGATAAAGAAAGTGGAATTGGGTTTGTTGGGTATTCATCCAAATTCCAATGGAAGGGTTTAGTGCGGAAGATCTGTCAACAATCGGAGGAATCGCCACCGTATCCCTGCTGCATTCCTTCATTCCCACCCACTGGCTTCCCTTCTCCATTGTCGGCCGTGCCCAGAAATGGACCCTCTCCCGAACCCTTCTCGTCAGTAAGTCCTCCCGCCTCCCCTCCCCCTCCTCCTCCTCCTTCTCCTCTCTCTCTCTCTCTCTCTATATATATATATATATATATATATATACAAACACAAACTAGACAACCGGGCCGATGTGTGTGCTAATCGTATTATTATTATTATGTAAAAGAGGAAAATGGGAAAAATTTCACCTTGCCAGAACTCCTGTGTCTAGGGATGGCAATCTCACTCGAATTGATAACCCAAGCGAACTGATCGGGGCGTAACTGTCCTCCGTGGGCCGTGGTAGATTTAAAGGCTAAGATTGAATATATACATTTTCGTCTGGTTGATTAAGGTTGGGCTATTAAAAATGTTGACCACCGATTTCAGTGGTAAACCAAACGGAACTAGTAACTGAAGGTTTTGGTTATGGTTTAGATAAGAAGAAAACCACCGGTTTTGGTTTTAGTTATAAGTTTTGGTTTTGGTTTTGGTTTTACCATACCCGATCCAACCGGCCCGTTGCTATCCCTGGCTGTATCCACATTTTTAGTTTATTGTCTTTGATTTTTTGGAAAACTCTGGGAGATCATTTTGGATGGCTGAATTTTCCCTTTTGGAATAATAATGGAGTACCATGTTTCTTAGTGTGTATTCCGAAACCAAAATTGCCTGGTACAAAGTGTGTAACTCGAGGAATCTTGAGTGCTAACAAGTTCAAGGTAACTACGTTTTGTATGCCGATAAACCTGCCTTATGGCAAGATATTCTGCATCATATGGCACCTTCGTTAGCTCTTTCAACTGGGTTTAAGGTGTTATTGCACTCAAAGTTACAATGCAAAGATTAATCTTATCTACCTCATTGCAATCCCTAGAACATTTAGAGTCCAATAGTCTCAATATGTGTTTAGGTGATTTAGGCCTAAAGTGATTGAGGCTGATACTGTAGATTTGTGATTGTGATGGTGGCTCAACTGAATTTTAGATGTATGAATAGCAGCATTCTATCTTCCCATAGAAATGCTCACACCAACCAGGGGTGGGCCTAGTTGGCTAGTAACTTGCTCCTATCTAGGAAGCCAATCGAGTCTTGCCACAGGCAGGCTCTCCCATTTCTGGTCTCCCAAAATTCCCAATGAACAAAGAAAGGGAAAAGTCTATTTTACCCTCTCGTGGTTTGAGCCGGGTGCGTTTTCCTTAACATTTGACCTTAAGCACATAATCCCCATGTGTTTTATGGACTAAACTGCACCGTTGATTTTTCATCCCCTCTCCTTGATAACGACAATAATAACCTTCTGCAAAAGGTGGGATTACCCCTCTCTCTCTGCTACCCATCTCTGCCATGGACACTCACCGTCACCGAGCACCACCATGCACGACTACCATATTTTTTCCGAAACAACACTGCAAGATATGAATCTCAAGACTGGGAAGATGATTCAACCCTTTGTCAACTACGGTTCATCCTAAAATCAATCGAACATTGTGTTTTCTCTCTCCTCCACGAGACCTAAACCTCCAATTTTGTTGATTCAAGCACAACTCAGATTGGTTGGGAAGTGGGTACAGAGATTCTAGACAGTCGAACGGGTGGCCATCATATCGCAGTACTCATACGGGCTATCGAAATATGGTGTGTTTTTAAGACATCAAATTAGTTTGTTTTTTCCTTGATTTCAATTTCAATGGGTCTCGACAATTCCAGTGCTTTTTTGCTTGACATTATGTGACAAAGGAGGTCAATTGAGATCAAAGCTTTGCCCGAAGAATTGATTTGGGGGGAATGGGTATGGCCCTATGGGAGATGTCAGAACAATACGCGTGTGTGTGTGTACATATGCATAAGAGAGAAGAGGGTATTCCAAGTGGCTCTAATTGTAAGTTTAGGGAGCCTATCAAAAAAAATTGTGAGTTTAGGGAGGGGATGGTGGTAGTGGACGGCAGCATCTTCCCATGGAAATCCAACCTGAGAGAGAAAGGACTAGGAATAATGTTTCATCTGCCTAAGGTCCCATTCTCTCTCCCTTTCTCTTTCTTGTTCCAAGTGTTTACTGCTGTGAAATCTTACTATATGTGCAGAGGCAGTTTTGAATTTTCATTGTTCTGTGAACAGAACCCGACGGTGCACTTCGATCCATAAAACACAGGAGGGTTATGTGCCTAAGGTCAAATCTTAGGGGTTAAAATGCACCCAGCTCAAACCACAAGGGGGTAAAATGGACTTTTCCCTACAAAGAAACAGTGCTCAAATATGTGCCAACGCCTCATCGTCTCTATACTAACTTGATTATGCATCAAGACATACTTCTTTTTGTATCATATTTGGGATCTCAAAGAGAAAAATTTTAAATTAGTGTTCTTGCCTTCTCGTTATCTAGACTCCGAAGGGATATGATTCAAATGTGCATAAAATCTACCCCCTCCGTCCCGAATAGTTGGTCCCTTTTCGGGAATCCGACTTTTTATTGGGACATAATTATTTCATTGTCCAGATTTTTCCTTTCCAAAATTACCCTTGGCATTAGTTTATATTACTTGGTCGTGAGATTTTTTTAGTGCAAAGTAAAACTTTTCCCTCCTTCACTTGCCAAATCTATCTACACTAAATTGAGCTGGTTGCACTTTCCCACCGGAAGTCAAAACAAAATCCTCTCAAATTTAGGCGGCAAATAAAATTGTTTAAACTTTTGACAAATTCAAAACTAAGCGGTTGTTTTCCCAAAAGGTGTCAAGGGCAAAATGTGAAATGTCTTAGAATTTGGACTTTGAATTTCGTAAAGTGACATGAATTATGGGACGGCCAAAAATGGGATAAGGGCCTAACTTTTCGGGACAGGGGGAGTAGTTTTTTTTTATATAGCACGCATAAAACCTACAATTCTCGATTGTTTCTCATTGTTGATGTAGGAATAGCTATTTTAACTAAAGTCTGTTATTCATATGCTACAACTTAAATGCTACTTCTATGTGGGATTTTGATTTTCCTCGCTGTTATTTTATTAAAATGGTGTTAATCTGTAACTCAACCGCATGTTTTTAACTTTTGTTCCAATTTTAGCTGTTCTTTTCTTACCATGATTGAAGTACAACCACAATTGGATGCTAAAATGAGATGCATGATGCGCATATTAATCTCTTTTGATTGCAGTTTTTTAGTTACATTGCCACTGCTTTTAAAGTGGTATCAGTTGAAAGGGATGAGCTAAAAGTACTATATTTGCCTGGAGGCCAAAACAATTGCTGTTTTGAAAAGGTTGGGTTGGACTCCTTTCTTTGGGATTTGTTGAACTCTAATTACTCCCATAATGAATTCCCATAGTGAATTCCAATTTTAGTACTATGGTTATCTAATGTGTTGAGACAGTTGATTTTTAAGTTAATAATGGTTCAACCCAGAGAAACTCGTTCCAGTCCAGGTTGATTTTCAACAAATAATGAATGGGTTAGTCATTTGTTTAATGACTTTTATGCACCTAAAACTAATCAATTTCTCATGGTATTCTTAAAAGTTAAGACACTTATTCTTTCCTTGTGGCATGATTGTTATTTTATTGGACACAAGTGAGGGATTTGGCTTGAGATGGATCCCTGAGCATCTGGATTAGTTAGTGTTTCTTGATCTTACGTAGGTTAGGTCTAAAGATGCTCCACAATCCCTTAAAACTGAGACTCTTTTGATGCTAGTTGCAGCTAGCGAATAGAAGAAGAAAAACCGATTCAGAATCTAGATTTTTCTTTCCCCCTCTTGCGGTTAAAACACGCAAATGCAACGGTCATTGTAATTACTGAAATGTTGAGTTGTAGTTTTAACAATGAGGAAAGTGTAAACCTTGGAAATAGTTTCAGTTAGATCAAGAAGATGGCTGATTCCCATTCCTCTGCATGCTTACTACTAGTTTAATATTCATCATGCAGCCGCATTTGGAGCAGTTTTGCATGTGTTATCCACTTCGCTTCTGGGTATAACGGCAATCACCATATCAAATACCATTGCCGGCGAGGAAACTGTGCATAAACTTGCTTCATTGTTACTTGTAATTCTTGGTGGTAGTTATATTTTGCTGTTCCTATCTGGAAAGGGTGGCCATAGCCATTCCCACAACCAACCAATGGAGAAAATGGCTGTGGCTGGGCTTGTTCTGGTTCCTGCGCTATCCCCTTGTGCCACCACTCTTCCGGTGTTTCTCGCTGTTGGGAACTCATCCTCCATGATGGTGCTTGCTATCATAGTGCTACTATTCAGGTACTTCTTCCTATGTAATTGACTTTATAATGCTTGTATTTTCAGCTCGATATAACATTTTGTATAATTTGTCGAGTTGATGAGCATCTTAGGTAAAGAAAATAATTTAACTTGTATAGCGGCATATGGAAAGATGACATACCGCCACTATTTATTTCTTTGTTATTTTGGTATGTGGAGCCCAAGTCTAGTAATTCCAAGGGCTTTTCTCTTTATTTCTTAGGTTGCGGTTTATATTGTGATCATTTTGGGGATGCTTAAAGCAAATCGTGCTGGTGTTTATGTTTGGCCTGGACTGTAGACTTGTTATGGTAACAGTGTATTCCACAAACATTGCAAACCCAATAATTCCATGCTATCAAAGTGTATTTATTTCAGGCATGGTTGTTTCTGGCAACTTATGAAAGCCTCAACCTAGTCTGATTTAAGATCTTAACAAACCATTTGATTGTGCACTTTCGTCCCACCCATTGGGAATTGGGATACTGCCAATGTTTATTTGAGCTGAGATCATCCTATGGTCACTGCATTTTCTAGCAATTGCTTAATTTGGATTTGTTCAGATAATCCAATAGGGTAAGCTATGTCCCAACTGGTGTTGATGAAGCTCATATTCGTTTGAGATATTCTAATGCTATGGACTTTGGATCTTGGATTTATGGAACAAACAAGAAAAAAGGATGATTTTTTTTTCTCTTTACCCTTTCCTTCTATTAGAAATCTCACAATATATCCAATTTCCAAACATATCCTAAATATCAATTGAAATTTGACTTGAGTTTGATTATATTTTGATTGACAGTACCATAACTGTAATGACGTCGCTGGTGGCTCTCTCATTCTATGGTGCAAGCCAAATCAAGTTTCACTGGGTGGAGCGCTATGACAAGCTTCTTGTGGGCTCAGTTTTGTGTTTGGTTGGAATTTTGACCCTTCTTTTTCATGATCATGAAGGACACGGAACCGGGCACGGACACCGACACGCGATTTCTGAGCATTTGCACAGGAAACTCATTGCTCTATGAGGGATACATGCTTATGTATCATGTAAAGTTTTGTCTTGGAAGGGTTACTATTAACAGTGCTTGTTTGTTGGGATCAAGGAATGTAGATTCATTGTAACTTTCAATGCATTTTGCCATTAATGAAGCAAAGAGAATGTGTCTTTGGTTGGATGTTTGATGATGTTTTTGGTGGTTGGAGTTGCTCCCAACTTCCTATTGCCTTCTTTTGATGTTCCCATCTTGAACGCATAAAAGAAAAGGATTCTGTTGATTTTTTTAATTTTTTTTTTTAAGTTTAGGGATACAACATATTCTGACAATCTTCAGCAGTTCTAGAACTTTTTCATGGAACATTCAGTGAAAATATGTTTGATTTATTCTTGTGTTCTTCGTGGCAAATTGGTAGACGCCTTAAGATTCTCTCATTTAAACTTGTATCCCTAAAAAGGCGAAACAGTATATTGGCTGTGAGATCGAGAGGTGCGGGCGTGGCAGGATCACGTTTGGTCCGATTGTGGAAAGACTCACTTATGAATAGAGGAATTTTGCGTGGTTAACGAAATCAATTATCTATAGTTGATTCTTTTTTCCTCAATGAAGAGGATTTTAGAATATTCTCAGGTAATATAAAACAAGAAATGAACGCAGGGCTCAAACGCAAATGAACAAACTGAAGATGCTACGGATTGCCAATGAGCAAACTTTTCATCTATTAAAATGAAGATGCTACGGATTGCCAATGAGCAAACTTTTCATCTATTAAAATGAGACTGAAGATGCTACGGATTGCCAACTAGCAAACTTTTCATCTATTAAAATGAGTTTTAATTGAGTTCTACTAAAGTAGTGGAGACTGGAGATATTTTTTAATTTTCCCTAAAACAATACTTATTGTTCTTTTGATTAGGGGTCTGAAAATCAAAATAGATAGGAATTGTTTAGGGAAAAATTGCACAAATATGACCTTGCTCGCGCATTTTGAATGATCTAGAAAAGGAAAAGTAATTATCTTCGATATATGAGTGATGTATACGCCAACATTGAAGCCAAAAATCTAAAGGATCGAACACATGCGAACAAAAAACCAAAAGCAAAACCCAAGAAACCAACATGTCTTGTTCCCTAATCCGGATGTTGTCTTCATCTTCTTCGCCGGTGGAGAAGGTGATCTCTTCGAGCTTGACAATCGGTGTGACCTATGCTACGGTGACTTCATCTTCACCGGTGGTGGTTTCTCCGGATTCTCGGTGTTGTAGATCGTTGCTCACCGGAAGGGAGGGAGAGAAAGAAGTGGGGTTTGAGCGTTGGGGGAATATTGTTCGATGTGTCTTGATAGAATTGGTACTATAAGCAGTACAAAATGGAAGAATTACAAAGAGAGAAGGGTAGAATAATAGAGAAAGAAGAAGAAGGGAAAGATGTTGCAGGGAGCTCTCGTCGCAATTCACAACAAACTCAACATTACATTACAATTCATTTGATGCCATTCGATGAACACATCCTCCAAATTATACAATCAAGCTAACTAATTTTCCCGCCTAAACAATCCAACTACCCACTTGACTCTAACTGCCAAGACTCCATACAACCTCCCCTACTTGGGCTTATTATGTCACGTGCTCTTGAAATGCCACCGTCAACGGTGGTGTATCATTCCACCCCCCTTAAAGAACCTTGTCCTCAAGGTTGCTGAAAAGAAGTTGCCAATCACTGGACCAACACTTGTGTCAATGGAATCGAATTAGGATACAACTGCTGCACCTCATTATTCCATCTTGCTCATTATTTTCCAATCACCTGTGGCCATCTCAACAATATATATATCCAGCTCCCCCACTGTCATATGCATTCCATCTCAACAATATATATATATTATACAGCTCCCCCACTGTCATATGCATTCGTATCATTCCCCACCTCTCAAAATCAGTTGAGAAAAAGTACTCCTTTCTTGTGAATAAAAGGATAGTTCAGCTTAAAGCTAAAGACTGCCCCTGTAATAACCCGAATCCACAAGTACCTCGATATTAAACTAATATAATCCCGGTCATTTTAATATAAACAAACAGCAAAATATTCAATTAGCACCCACTTCCTTTCATACTTACATAATTTTTCGTACACATTTTCCATCATTTTACTCACGTGCTTACCTTTAACCCTTCATCTCCTCCCTTTTTTTACACCTCTCACTTGTGTTACGTCTTCCCTCATCCCCAGCATTCCCCCCTATCTCCATATCTCTCATCCTTTTTAATAGTTAAAACCACGCACGTTTGCAGCTTACTCATCACCAAACTGCAAACCATGGCCTTACATTCTTACACGTGACTCACACATGCCACCCAATATGAACATGTGGGAGGCTCTTCGCCGGAATGACATCTTTGAACCGTCCTAGGTGCTGTATGGAAATGAGAGCTGGAGTGACCTCGTCGGAACCCTAGCTGTTGGCCGGAGAAGAAGACCTGCGCACTGAACAACCGCGTTAGTGCCTAGCCCGGACGGTGGTTATCCGAGAAGGCACTCGGACGGCCTAGTAAGTCACCGGAAGAGATGATTTGACTGATATATGTAGAGAGAGAAAGTGAGTCAAGAGAGTATTGAATGAAGAGAGAGGAACCTTTAATACGGTAGGTGAGAGGAGTATTTATAGGCGTGATGGGGCGTGTCTCTCACGCCCCTCGGGCAGCCCACGCGCGCTGCCCACACCTGACACTCACGTCCCATCATCAGACAGTTCTGAGCAAACATTTATACCTCGGCCGTCCTCGAGCCTTGGGATTCGGCTGACGTCATGCCTGTTACGCATAAAGTCAACTCGTTTGGGAGGACTCCTCGGGTAGCCACGTGATGTTGCAGGCATAGCCCCCTGACCAGTAGGTTGGTGCCATAAATGCTCGTTGCAGGCTATCAGGCATGCCTGGTGCCGAGCCCCCACGGGTCTCGCCGAATGCCCAAAAGGCCGACGTCCACCGACTCGACCAGATTGGCACTCGGGAGGACGACTGCCGAAAGGGCCGTTACACGAGTCCAGCGTCTTAGGCAGGAGTCTCAGCAGAGCTGTCTGGTGTTCGCCCGAACACTCCATTGCCGAGACCGCGGTGGGTGGAGCTCTGTGCCCGGCTATGCCTTATACGCTATTCATGCCCGTGGCGTTACATCTCTGGGCGGACATAGGATGTTGTCTCGGATGTGAGTTTCCCGTCGCCTAGGATTCATAAGGGTGAATCTCATGGTTAGTCGAGAATCAGATGGGCCTCGGTGAACCCAACCGCTACAATAGCTCCTCAACCTCCTTGACATGCGGTCGGCAGCCGAGGGGGTTGATCTCGCCGAGCAGTGGGTTGCCATGGTTCGGCAATCCGATCTCTCAAATGTCCAGGCATGGAGGAGAGCTACCCGTGCCCCCAATCAAAGTCGGGTCGGCTCGGGGTGTTACGTGTTGTACTAGAATATGTAAGGACGTGTGATGTGACATCGTTTCAGAGTTTGTCTCTTGATGTGACGGTGGAGTGCAACTGGAGGTTCGGGCCCCTGACACGGCTCGTGGATGTTCGCCACGTGGCACCATGTCGTTGGCTCGGTCATCGTCGCCTCGAATTCCCGCCAAAATGGTTTTGAATGAAAGACATGTGTCGCGCCCCCATTGGTTCCGGACACTTGCCGCTTCGACTTCTGAGTGGTGACCATCATTACTCTGATCCAAGGGACAACTGTCACACAGCGATTGGCCCAACAGGTGCATCGTTTCGTATCCGAGACAGCGTCGTTATTGCATCTAACTAATAGGGGCTAGTGCTACCCCCCTCCCCCTCTATAAATACAAGGAAGGGAGGAAAGAGAAGCACCATTACTCTGTTTCTCTTGCTTTAGAGCTCTCGCTGCCCTACGCCGCCACTAGCTTTCGCCTTTTTTCGCTGCCAACCGCCGTTCATGCCTTAGAAGTAGGGTTTTTTTTAATTTTTTTTTATTTTTGGGGCTTTTAACTATTTTTGGGTTGAGTTTTCCGGCGGCGCATGGTTGCCGATTTCTGGGTTCTTGACGATGACTCAACCGCTCCCCACGCTCATATTCGAGCGTTGAACCTAAAATTGCCGAGAGCACCGTCCCCTTACCGAGGGCTGACCTGCTAACGCCGAGGCCCAAACATTTCAACCATTAGGGTTAGGTAGCCCCCCTGTTAGGAAGTATGAGGGCTCAGCGTGGGCTGAGCCTTCCCAACCAATGCATATAGGTGATGGTTTCTTTTCACCCGTGCACTGTGTAGGTTTCAGTTTGGATGAGCTCGGATCGTCGCCGAGCACCGTGCAAAGAACTCGAGTTCTTGGACGACCCCAACCTTGATCCGGACACTAAGTCCTTCCTCTGCCGCGAGTACATCAAATCGCTCGGGTACAGCTACCGATCTACTCCACTGTGTATCCCACCCATCCAGGCTATCCATTCTGATCAGTGGGAAGCGATAGAAAGGGAAGCGATGGAAAGGGATGCCTCCCGGTGCATCACCAACTCCTATTGATCTGAACCTTAGCCCCCGTTCTCCCAACCTACAAGCTGACCCCCCTTCTCATAGGATTGACCCGACTGAACTGCCGGACCTCGCTGGGGACTTCTCCTCGGATTCTGAAGTAGTAGAGGTTGTCCCAGCTGGCAGTAAGGGCAATCAACCCATTGCTTTGCTCCAAACTTTGTTATTTAAGATCGTGCCCAAAGCGTAGGGCTTAAGTCGGAGATAGCATAATACCAGTAAGACCGGATTGAATCCATAAGGACCGAACGTACCGAGCGTGAAAATGTCTTGTGCGTGAGGGTTTTTTAGCCTTGGCAAACTTTGAATTGTGATTTGGGGTGGAATTCTCTCGACTTCGAGAACGACTTGGAATTGATTAAAAGGCTAATTAAAACTAAGGCAAGGTCTAGGGGAATTTCAACAAACCACAACCAAGGCTAATCCGATCCTCTCTCGATAACCGGCTCGGGGCATCGTTAGATGATCCCGAACGGAAGATTTAGAGTTTAAAACCATTAACTAGAAAATGTGTTTCACAAAGATTAGGATTCTTGTGCCATTTAGACAAACCTTTAGGTTGACATAGCCCTAAGCATCACACGTGCGAAGTGGTCAAGCCCTTGGCTACGTGTGATCAAAGGGGTTAACAAACCCGAATTTTGATACATAAAATTAATCCCAAATCTTTGATAAACAAACGGTGTATGCCTTTTGACGAGAGGAACGGATTTTAACTAGAAAATTGAAGGAAATAAAGAACATGATAAATGACTCTAAAAACTGATTTTATATGAAGATCCTACACTTGCCTACAACCTTAAACCTTAGGAAAATAACAAACAACAACTAATTAAGTGAGATTTCTAAGGAAAAGACTAAAAGATGAGAGATAAGATTTAACCGGTAAAAACACGAACAAACTAGATTTATCTAAAGATCCGGAGATTACGAACACAATTAATAAACGAGAGATTAAAGGACAAGCTAAACTTACTTGAGTTCTTAAGGAAAATGCAAGCTTCAAACTCTCCCCAACAATGGAGGAGAGAGAAGAGAGAAAAAAAGACTAAAAGTAAACTAAAGCTAATGTGAAGGAGAGATGAGAGAGGAGAGATATATACAAAGTTTATCTTTCTCCCTCTCAAAATATCCCAAAAGGTGCCATAAAGGTGAAACATGCCATAAAAGGAAAGTCTGAAAGGTGGCCAAAAAAACTAGACGAAGCACTTTTGGGTCGACCCAGATTGTGTTTGGGTCGACCCAAAACCCTATGTTCCTCCACTAAATGTTTTGGGTCGACCTAGATTTGCTCCAGGCAGATTTTTGAACCAACTTTGCGGGCACGCCCCTGCTTCGTCCGAACTCGGAATGCGGTGTTTCTTGAACCATTGGAAAGCTCTATGAGTCTACTTTCATACCCAATTGACCTCATCTTCATGGCCTTTGTATCTTGAGAGAAATGAGCCTTTTCCTATCTGTGTGTCGGATTTCCTCGAGGCTCATAGCTCCAGATTTCTTGTTCCTTTGTTTCGGGCCTTCCTTGAACCTTCCAAAGCTCATTGAGTCGACTTTTAAGCTTCGATGATTGTCCTCTACGGTGTTGAGGGACCTTGGGTACTTTCCAGATACATCCGGGGATTATTTGGAGCTTTGGACATGCCCTTTTAGCTCCGATTTCCTGAAACTCATCAAAAACACAACTCGCGCAAAATCAATTGTTTAAAGGCACAAAATGCACGTTTGTGTGATCTTAACGAGCGAGATGAGCCCGAATATGTACAATATTAGGGGCTCATCACCCGTCGTGGTTGACCTTATGGACGTAGAAGACCTCGTCGCTGGGGACGGGGTCGGCGCTAACCCAGCCGAGACTGAAGTGGCAGAAGCCACCCCAATCGACGTCCAATCTCCCGAAGGCTCTGAAGAGGTGTCGGCGGGACATCAAGGGATAGAGTATGGGGACGACTGGGGGTCGATTCCCCCGCCAAACCCTAAGCATGGGTCCTTCAAGTACGTCTCCGAGTATTTCGATAGGAGCTCAGAGATGCTTGCTGCTTTCAAGAGGGACTACGGCATCCCAAATGACATTGAGATATCTCGACCCTCGGATAACAAGATTCATTACCAAGAGGACCAAGTCACTGTTCCCCTCATAGTGATAACTGAGGGAGGTTTGACCTTTCCTTTCCCTCGCCTACTACTCCAGTTCCTGCACGTCTATGGTCTTGCCCCTCACCAGCTCACCACCAACATATACCGGGTCATATGCTCGGTAGCGAAGCTGAAGCAGACCCACAACTTGGACTTTTGCTTGCACGACCTCATGGCTGTCTATACTGTGTCTCGGAGCGCCGCTTATGGGAGATACTATTTCACGATCCGCTCCGAGTACCCATATTTGATTGATGAGCTCTCAAATTCTGAGCGTCACGCGTGTGAGCTTGTGATTGTCAATGGGAACTTCATCCGGGGCCCCGAGGAGGAACACGTATTCCAGATTCCTTGGAGTCGGGGCGACCCAGGTAGCCGAGCGTGAATGCCTTAGTTATTTTTGTTGATTTATGGTCTTGTTTATCTTTCTTTCTTTCGCTTCATTGTTCATTATGCATTGCCAAGCGCTAACGCCTTTTGTTTTTATTATCCAGCTTGCGGGAAAGTCACCAAAAAGCTCTCAGAACGATGCCGACGACAATGCAATTGACGCCATTTTTAGGATCCAAGGGAGGACACCCGCGGCGATCCTTGGTTACGAACCCACATACAGGGGTTTCTTGAAGAGGACCAAGGCCCCCGTTCCGAGGGCCGAACCGAGGCGTGAGCGTAATTTCGACCCCAATCTCTCAGCCAAGGACTTAGTCGGCTAGGAGAGATTATCGAGAACTAGGCAACGACCGAGAGTGCTCACTTCCGGCTCATCTTCTGAGGTTGATATGGATGGAGGGAACAACTTGAGGGAGGCCCAGAGGAGGATCAGGTAGCAGAAAACGCAAATAGCCACCGGCTTATCTGCCAAGACCCAACAGCCGAACAAGAGGCAAAGGGTGGAGGATCCAGCTGCTGGGGGCGATCAAACCACCATTTCCAAGTCTGCCCCCATGAATGTTTCAATTCAGCTGCCGCCGTCCTCTTTTCCCCCTCCTCAAGGTCCCACACCGAGGGGCCCAACTTCTTCAGCTGCCACCCACGTCGGGAGCACACCGTCAGGCTCGGGTGGTGTCGATGACTTGTTTGCCCCAACCTTCAAGACTGCTCGAGGCGTGCCGGTTAAAAAGACGGCAAGCGTTCGAGCAGACAAGAAAGTCGTCGTCACCCTCCTGAAGAGTGTGGCCCTCCAGAAGGACATGGACCAGATCCCTAAAAGGGTCGGGGAGAATTACTCGACCTTTGCGCTGATGTCGTTCGGGAAAGTCTTCCTCTTGTTAACTTTCGATCAATTTTCCACCAAGTTTTTGCGTTCGGTTCGTTCTAATCTTTGTTTTGTGCTTCATGCTTCACAGGCTGGGTAGAACGCGCTTGCCCTCGGGGAAAAGCTCCTGGGGCTCGGCAATAAGAAAATCACGGTAGAGCAGCAGCTTGCCGCCGAGAAGAAGTGTCATGTCGAGGACTTAGCGCTGCTGGATGGGTTGAGGAAGGAGCTGGATTCCCTCAACCAGGAAAAGAGTGTTGTCGAGCTCCTTGCGAAGGAGGTGTAGGACAAGGTGAGTGATGCCGAGACTCGAGCAAGAAATGTCGAACTCGCGCTGTCGAGGGTCCAGGCTGATCACAAGGAGGAGCTCCAGGCGGCGGACGCCTATGGGTACGAGCGCGGGAAGGGTGAGATCCTTAACTGCTTCGCTAAAGAGGCCCTTGACAATGAGGAGAAAGCCTTTAAAAAGGACTATCTCCTCGGCTACTTTGAGTGTTGGCCTACGGCGGTCAACCGAGGCCTCGATGTCGCGCAGGTGCCATCCGACTCTCCCCTCTGAGCCGTCCTTGAAGCTCCCAAGCCCACTGTCCCGGAGATGCCCTTTGAGGATGAAGCTAAAGAAAATGCTGCGGGCGATGGTGCCGAGGGTGCTGGCGGCGATGGTAGCAAGGATACAGCTGTTAACCCTTAGGCTTTTCTATTTCTATTTTTTTAACTTTTTAGGCTCGGTAGGAATAGTTGTAATCTTGTTTGGGAGACTAGCAGAACAATGTATTGATGCCAGGGCTCAGGTTTGTAATTAAAACAAGTGTTTGTTGGGGGGACCGGCACCAAACAATGCACCATTGCCGGGCCCCGCTGTTTGTTTTTGTTGAATGCATGACTTTCTTTTCTCCGTTCACTACGTCTGAATTTTTCTGAATGTTTGAATTTTTCTATGTATAAGCGTGCCCTTACCCCCTGCTTCGGCTAGAGGCAAGGTTTAAGAATAGCCCCTTTGCCTTTTGTCGAAGCAAAAGTGTTAGAAAAATTTCATCAATTGTACCTATCAGCCAGGCGCCCAATATCTGAGCCCCAATCGTGATGGTATATAGTCCCTCTGTCTAATAGCCCTCGGCCGAGACAGTTATGGGATTTTAGTCTTAGGTTCAACTGAACGCTGTAATGACTTGATTGTGTTCAAACGAACCCAAGCATCTGTTCAACCGAACGCTATGATGCGATAAGCCTATCCGAGCGCTCAGTGAGAAGAAGTCGTTCTACCGAACGTGCAATGCAAGATTGATTTAATCGAACGACAATGACAATAAGAAAGCAGGAAAAGATCTTTTCATTAACACTTCAATAGCCCTCGGTATTACAAAAGCTACCGAGGCTAGAAAGATAGAAAGAATGATAAAGAGAAAATCCTATCCATAGAATTTTCTAAGTTTTGTGGCATTCCATGGGTAACTAACTGCCGTGCCGTCCATCTCGGCAAGTTTGTAAGCCCCATAGCCTACCTTAGTTGTGATGCGGAATGGCCCCTCCCAGTTGGGCATGAAGTTATTCTTGTTTTTCTTCTGGACAACCTACCTTAGGACAAGGTCATCAACGGCAAATGGCCGAGCCCTCATGTGCTTATTGTACCCTCGAGCTACTTCCAACTAATAGGCTGCGTATTTGATGTTTGCCTCGTCGCGGAGATCCTCTACATGGTTGAGCTTGGCGGCTATGTGTTCTTCATTAATGGCCAGGTGGAAGACCTCGGTACGATCTGTGGGCGCGGTGGCAGCAAGTGGAAGGACGGCTTCCATGCCGTACGCTATAGAGAATGGTGTCCGATCGGTGCCGCGCCGAGGAGTGGTCCGATAGCCCCAGAGAACTTTAGGCAACTCGTCCACCCATTTACCCCTCTTGTTAGTGAGGCGTCGCTTGAGTCCGGAGGAGATTGATTTGTTGGACGCCTCGGCCTGGCCATTTCCTTGGGGGTAGGCCACAGTGGAGTGATAAATGCGGATTTTCTTCTTCTTACAAAACTTCTGTATGGCCACAACGACGAATTGGGTTCCATTGTCGGAGATGATAGCGTAAGGTACGCCGAACCTGGAGATAATGTTCTTCCGGATGAAATGCTCGACCTCGATGGCGGTAATGTGGATTAACGGCTCGGCCTCAACCCATTTGGTGAAGTAATCCCGTTGTCGTGATCAGATGCTTGAACCCACCGGGGGCAGTGGGTAGCTTGCCGACGATGTCGAGCCCCCACTAGGCAAAAAGGCCAGGGGCTGGTGACAAGCTGAAGTGAGAGAGTCGGCTGGTGCAGGATGGGGGCATGTTTACATACTCCTCGGCTGACTTTCTCATCTTAGGCCACCAATAGCCCTGCGTGATAGCGCGCTCGGAGAGGGACTGACCCCCCAAATGGCAACCACAACTGCCTTCATGCAACTCTTGTAGGACCTGGGGGACTTCGAGTTTGTGCAGTACTCAGAGATCCGGGCCCATGTAGGTGCGACGGTAGATCTGCCCGCTGTCTGAGAGGAGGTAGGATCCAGATTGGCAGCGTATGCGGTGGGCTTCCTTCTTGTCTGACGGTAGAGTTTGATGGCGGAGATAAGCCACGAGGGGGTCCATCCAACTGAGACCGAGGGCGACGCACATGACGTCCTCAGCCCCAGGCTCGAAGCTTGGGTTCGGGATGTCACCAAGGGTGATCGTCCGGTTGCTGCTGACTTCCGAACACGGTGACCCGAGCACTGCAAGGGCGTAGGCGTGAGCGTTGTGCTTGCGTCCAACGTGTTGGAAACCAACTATTTTGAAGTCTTTTTGGAGAATGTGGACATGGCTGATGTACTTGAGCATCCGAGAGCCCCCGGACTCGTATTCGCTGTTCAGGTGGTTGATGATGAGCATGGAGTCACTGAAGACGTGAACCTCATCGACGCCGAGACCTTTAGCGAGACGCAGGCTGGCGATGCGGGCCTCGTATTCAGTCTCGTTGTTAGTGGAGGGAACCCGATGCTCATAGCGTATTCATGGAGTGTGCCCTTAGGGGATATCAGTACAATGCCCGCGCCTGCCCCTCAGCTATTCGAGGCACCATCAACATGCATGCGCTAGCAATCAATCTTGGTAGTCCGAGGGGGTGAGCGCTTTAAGATGAAGTCAGTGTACTCTGGGGCGGGCGGGCGGGCTCGGCAAGGGGTTGCTGCAGCCCTCTTCATCATAGTTGTTGGCCTTAACGTCAGCATTCATCCTAGGCGGAAGCTCGGCGATGAAGTCAGCCAACGCTTGCCCCTTGATTGCCGTTCGAGACTCGTATTGAACATCAAAGTTGGCCAACTCTAGCGACCACCTGCAAATTTTGTCCGAGAGGTTGGCCTTTCTCAAGATGGCTCTTAGTGGGTACTCGGTGATCACGATAATGGTATGGCATTGGAAGTAAGGAAGTAGCTTCCTTTTCGCAGTTATCAAAGCAAGTGCCAATTTTTCAGTTGATAGGTATCTGGTCTCGGCTAGTAGCATGGTTTTGCTCAAATAATAGATTGGTTATTGCTCTGAGCCCTCTTGCCTTACCAACACCGAGCTTACAGCATGCTCCGAGACCGCCAGATAAAGATAAAGATCTTCATCTCTCTTTGGGGTGACAAGGAGGGGTGCCCGTGACATGTATTTCTTTAGCTCGGCAAGTCCAACGTAGCACTCAGCCATCCACTTGAAGGCCCTCTTGCTGGTCTTAATGGATTGGAAAAATGGGCGGCAGACGTCCGAGGATTTGCTAATGAATCGGTTCAATGCTGCCGCCATGCCAGTCAGCTTCTGGACCTCCTTAATTGTCGTCGGCACTCGGAGATTCTGGATGGCTGTGATTTGGCTCGGGTATGCCTCGATTCCACGCCGAGTGACCAGGTATCCAAGAAACTTCCTCGAACCCACACCAACGGCGCATTTCTCGGCGTTTAGCCGAAGCCTGTGCACTTTCTGTATCTCGAAGATCTTCTTTAGGTGTCCGAGATGGTCTTCAGCGTACCTGCTTTTGACAACCATATCGTCGATACATGCCTCCATGATATCGCCGAGCTATTTGTAGAACATCTTGGACGTTGCCGATGATGAATAAAAGAAAATATGTGGAATACCTTCAAATGATCGATCGCGCCTTTAAAACCATTTGAAAACAACAAAGAATTTTCAGAAGTGAGGAGTAGAAGACCAGACGGCTTTAAAACCTAGACCGGGCGGCCTTTGTCCCTTGCAAAGACCGGACGGCTTTGATGTCAGGACCGGACAACTCTCTTTGAGAGCCGGCCGGCTCTGTCTGTTACCTGTCTTGTCGGAAAATCCGGGTTCAGAGATTCGTGCAGAAGAATATATTCCCCGCGCCGGGGAATATCATGATGATAAAGATCTTTTACGTGATTTTGTGGGTAACCTCAGCGCCTATAAAAATCGATCTCACTCCCTCACTTCAAAAGGGGATTTTTTTTTAGTAGAGAGGTGAAAGAGGGGGAAAAGAAGGTTCAGACGATAGAAGAGAGTGCAAAAAGAAAAATTCTCCCTCGTCCAGTTACATCCCTTTCCAGTAAGATAGTTCCCTACAAAAGATATTTCAAAAACACCTACTCAACTCCAGAAGTTTTCAAAGGCATTGAGAATCAAACTCAAGGAAAAATCAGTTTCTTTCGGCGTTCAAATCGATCCAATCAAGGTATAAAATCGTATTTTTCTGGATAGGGTTCTATAACCACGGTCCTTTGAGGGGCCTTTCCCGAATTCAGAATAACTCCATTAGTTATCTTTGGATTCGGGAGAGTTTATTTACAGTAAAATCTTCCCGAAGTATCGAAACGAGTGATTTTTCATCATAATCGTGCGGTTCGGCCTTTCTCGGGATACATTTCTTCCCCAAAACATTTTCTAAACGTTAATACTCCTCTTAGGAGAATTTTTGTATAAAAGAAATTGGTTTTCGAGTCGAAACTCCATTCCCTCCAGAGGACAGAAAATATTTTGCAAAAAAAACGGCCAGAGGGCCGGTCGGGCCTGATTAAGGACCGGACGGATCTTTCACCAGAGCCGAACGGCTGTCCCAGAGAGCCGGGCGGCTCTCCTCTGTTTTCCCCTGTTTTCCAGTAAATCTCCCATGTTTTCCAGTAAATCTCCCCTGTTTTCTTATCCTCTGGTGCGATTTACATTTCCAAAATTACATTTTTTTCCCTCAACTTTACTTTATTTAACATTTAGCCCCTTCATTTTATTTTATTTCTATGTAGTCATGTTAATTTCATTTATCTGTTATTTCTTGTTTTTTATTTGATTAATTATCAAAGATTTTTGATAAAATATTTTAAAAAGAAAACCCCACAAATATTTAGTAGAGACCAGGAATATCCCGGGCGAGCGGGGTGCTTTTTCAAAAAAACCTTCCCCGCCCGTAACTTGGCTTCCGGACCCAAAAAGAATCTTTTTCGCGGATCAAATCTTTCCCGAACGGCACAAGAGTCATCAATTATTTTTAAACGGTTTCTCGGGTACCAAAAAGATTTTCTAAATTAAATCCCGGGTGGCGACTCATATTTTCAAAACATCACCGGAAGTGGCCGTCCACAAAATGGCGACTCTGCTGGGGATTTTTTTTAAATTAATTTTTTTTATTTTGATATTTTACACTTGTAAAATGACCCTCGAAAGCTTGACAAGAACGACATTGCCTAGTGCTGTCAGAGAAATGATCGGTGTCAGGGTGAAAGCCCGACCATCCGAACTAGAGCTTTCTCGGTTATTTTCTTGCGTAAAATTTCAAAATGTTAATTAATTTAAAAAGCGAGTCAGACTTGAAAAATATTTGTGGGATTTTCTTTTTAAAATGTTAATTTTTATTGGAAAACTTTTTGCATTTCACGTGACATATCCTACTACGTGTTTACTGCTTTCTTATATCCTGTCAGCATACTACCTGTCTACCGTTTTTGCACATACCATGCTACTTGTTTACCGTCTTTTGTATATACTGCTATCATTTTGCGTGCACACACTTTAGCATAAATCTTTTGGTCAGTCGGACCTTGAATTATCACCCTTCCCGCGGTCTTAAGAGGTTGCCCTGCCCGATGAAGAGTCGTGCATTTCAATGCACGTTGTTTAAGACGCATAGTCCTTAGGAAAACGAGACTAAGGATAATCAAGATGGCCTAAAATCTTCAATAAACTCTCGTCAGTGACTTTAACTGAGCTTAAGAGTAATCAACCTCATTTATGAGGATGCTTATTCTAGTATCCTGATGAGAGATTATTAAAGAACTTAGTCCATTTTCAGATTTTTCCAAAGTCTTGTTTTCCAATTCAAAGGATACACTGTCAAAAGAAATGCTGAGGATCGGGGCAGCCTTTTTGAGACCGTTTTCCTTTAACCTCCAGTGTCAGCCGTGCTCGAACGGCTTTCTGTTATTCGATCTAGCCGTAAACATTTTTATCAAAATTTTAGCAGCCTTATTGCTCTGTCTTGGATGGTCACGAAAATTGATTGGCTCTAGTTCCGACACACGGGAACTTAACCTACCGAGTAATGACCTACCCATGGCTGTTGAAAACACCTTTTGAGACTTAGGGTGACATACATGATGACACATGCACGACATTCTCCTTTTCAAAATAAAACAAGCAGGGACACTCTTGAGTTCAATTTTGCTTTATTGTCAATTCTCAGCCGTCAAGCCAAACAAGAAAACCTTACCACTTGAAGTCAAGGATTAACCTGACCCAAACTACAAATCATCCCGCCAATCAACAAACATGGATGTTCAGGCTGAAATCAAGGAACTCAAGAAAGCTGTGGATAACCTGGGCGACCAAATCACTCAGCTCATGGTTATGGTGCAAGACATTTGTTACCATCTCCCACCAATCCAAGAGAACTCCAAGCGACCCAGAAAAAGCCCGGAGATGGCTGCCGCTTTGGCTAGAATATCTGAATTAGATGAATCTGTCAAAGATTTCAAACCCATGGGCTGTGAAAATTTCATTGGCATCGGAGATTTGAAAATGCACCAGCAGTACATCAAAAGGGACAACCTTGCAGATATCGCCTCCAGCCCCACAAGCAACAATTCCCAGGCCACAACCCGAAGCAACCGCCCCAAAAGAAACTTCCACCAATTCCCTACCTCCTTTGTTACTGTTTGCAAAAGCCTTTTTGAAAGTAACTCTCTCAAACCTCTCGAACCACCCAAAGAGCTTCCCGCAAACTATAATCCAAACACCTTCTGTATCTACCACCAGATGCCAGACCATCACGCCAACAATTGCCTCCGCCTTAAACACAAAATACAGGACCTCATTGACAATGAAACCATCTCAATTCCATTCCAAAAGCCCAACATTGTCCCTAACCCCGTCCAAGCCAAACCAACCACCAAGACCACAACTCAAATCAACTGGCCCAAAGACCAACCAAGATCGTTTTCCAAATTCACCACACCCCTATCCTCGGTCTATGAGGAACTCTTCAAAGACGGTCTCCTTAGACCACTCCAACCAACTCCTCTACCACAAAAGCTCCCATCCAATCACAACCCAGATGCCTTCTGTGCCTTCCATCAAGTACCCGGTCATGCTACCGATGAGTGCCACCGCCTCCGCCATGAAATTCAAGATCTCATTGACAACGGATCCATCCCTGGCAGAGCTGAAAACCGTGCTTAACCAATGAATCATCAGTGATCATGCAATAGCTTAATCTTCCACGAATCTTGGGAGCATGCCAGTCGGGCCAAGTCTTCGAGTCAAGTTTTCAAGTCAAGTTTTTCAAGTCTTAGTTGTGTTAGGTTGTACTTCGAGTCTTTCATGTTTTTGCTTTCAAGTTTGCGTATGTCTTCAAATTCGAGTCTGTAATGTCCTATTATTGTCAAAAAACCAAAAATAGAGTCACCTTTGTAGTCCCCGAACTACGCACGACCTGATTCCTTGCAAAGGGATACGTAGGCAACCCTCTATGGTTCGGTCGCAACTTCTGGAAAATCAATGTCACACCTTTGTGTTGAAATTGTCATAATAAACTTGAGTTTTTGCAATAATCCCTCAACTTACAATTGTTTTCCACCATCATTTGAGAATCATGAGAATCTCTTCGAAACACGAGATTGAATCCATGCCCTGCGAAAGAAGAGAGAATTTCAGACACCATTCAACAGTACCATCAAGAAGCAATGCTTTGACATAGAAAAAGCCTGCTAGGCCGAAAACCCGCAAGGGCAGCCTAGGCAAAAGTTAAGGCAAAAAGCTCACTAGATCAAAACTTCAAAACGTGATCTAGGCAAAAGTTAGAGCATGACAGATTTTCTCTATCAAGTTGCGCGATTCAAAATGAAGAAAGGCATTCTTTGCTTTTATTTCCCAGATAAATATACCCCCTTTGAAAGCCCTTTTGAGCCTGAATCAATTTCTTTGAAAAGAAACCCAGCTAGGCAGCTATCCCCCACATTGGGGTGAATTAAGAGCTATGAAAGTGCCCAACACATGATTTCCAGTGGCACGTCAAAATTTCAAGAGAATGAAGGTGCCAAACAAATAGGCACAACAAATTGTGGAAATGCTCGAGCAAAATGGGGCACAAAGAAAATGCCCATTGAAAGTAAGAAGGGGCGCCAATGTAGTTCAAGATAGTTGCTAGCTCCAATAACCCGAAGGAAAATGAAAGTTTTGAGCCTTCTTATCCTTTCTTTGTCAAGCCCAAACCTTGGCCCCATTATAACCTGAATAAAGACCTTTTAGATTGGAAAGCGCAACTTGATAGTGAGAATCCAAGTCAAAAAGGGAACAGTCTAATCTCCCTTAAAAAAAAATAAAAAATCAAAGCATTGTGCAAACAGTGGCGTCAACCAAAGCAGAAATCCGAACCAGGGGACATCAATGTGTCTTCATCAGCAGCCCTCCAAACTAGGGCACCTCAAATCATCATCAGCAACCCAGGGCATGGGTTCAAAATAAGAAATCTCGTGTTTCGACATAACAACTGATTTGAATGATTATCATTTGATGGAGTGAAATAATTTTAAAATTCCAAAGTCTCAAGTATATGACAATTTCAGTATCAATTGTGGGGCACATTTTGCCATCCTCAAGTTTATCATGCTCAAGTCAACATAGTCTTATCAAAATCCACCTCCTTTGTCCAAAAGGGGAATCAAATCCTTCGGCAGTCGTGTCAAAATCCACCACTTTGTTGTCCATATGGCCGATCAAATCCCTCGGTCTTGTCAGTCTTGTCGAATCCTTTCAGTCAGCATGGTCTTGTCAAAAATACACTTCATTGTTCATGTCTTGCCAAAGGGCATCGTTGTAAAGTCACTCCTCCGTCTCGATCTTGTCCAAATTCACACAAGATCTTTATCCAGTTAGGCCCTAAATGGTCTTGTTAGTCTTAGATTCGTGGAAGACGATTTCAATGCATGGAAGAATCAATGATAGCCAAAACCACCAACAGATTCAGAACCGAGGGGCACATTTGTCCAAGGCTGGGGTACTCAGCCTACCACAATTCACTTGGGCACGTTGACCCATGACCATTTACCGGGGCAAGCATTCGCCAGGATCCAAGAAGGCTCAAAGCCGCAAGCTCCAGCCTCAACAAAAACAAATCCAAGGGTCAAAGCTTAAATCTGAAGAACCAGCCCGAAATCCAAACCCTGGCCAAAAGGAAAGACAGTAAAGCAAAAGAGACACCCCGTTGTGCCTCCTACCTTTTCAAAAAAAATAAAATGGGATGTTGTCATTATGTCATCAAGTGTCGAAACTTGAGTCTCACACAACCATCCTCCGGGATGATTCTTCAACCAAACGCCCTCAGTGGCAGTTTTTCAAACAAGTGTCCTTAGTGACGATCATTTTTCAACCAAATGTCCTCAGTGGCGGTTTTCCAAACAATCGTCCTTTGATACAAGCCTTTAATCAAACATCCTCCTGAATATGGTTTCAGTCAACAGTTTTCCAATCAATCGTCCTTCAAAACAATTTTGCTTTTTCAGGGATAGCTTTTCAATCAATCGTCCTCCGGGATAATTTTTCAATCAATTTCAAGCTCAAATTTCAAAAATCAAGACCAGAAATGGTCGCTTCAAATTCAATTTCAAAGATCAGAAATGGTCGCTTCAAATTCAACTTCAAATTCAATTTCAAAAGCCAGAAACGGTTACTTCAAATTCAAATCAATTTCAAGACCTGAAATGGCTGACTTTTTTTCAATCAAACCATCCTGAGGGATGACTTTTTAATCAAATCACCTTGCGGGCAATCAGGTTGTCCTTCGAAACCACTTTTTAAACATGAATTCACTTGCTGTTTTTTCTGAAAAACTCAGGGCACTATCACTCTCCGAACAAATCACATTTAAAAAGTATTTTATGTAAGTCCTTGTACGGCATTTTGAAATTTTTATGTAAGTCCTTCCACAGCATTTAAAAAGTATATTATGTAAAGCCTTGTACGGCATTTTGAAAATTTTATGTAATTCCTTGTACGGCATTTTGAAATTTTTATGTAAGTCCTTGTGCGGCATTTAAAATTTTAATGTAAGCCCTTACGCGGCATTTAAATTTTTCGAGACATTCATCGGTTTTTGTTCAAAAAATATCACTTGTTTTTCCCTCATTGAAAAATGAGGTATCAATTTTCATAAGCGGCCCCGCCGAACTACGATTGGTCTGATCCTCACAAACGAGGTACGTAGGAAGCTCCAAGCTTGACCACATTTTATTTAATTGTTTGTTTTCGTGCCAGGGTAACCGAAATTGGGATGTCTCTTTATCTTCGACGCAACTTGCATTACAGAGTGATGACCAAGTCTCGTCGAAGAGGGGCAACTGTAGACACCCCAATTTTGACCCTGCATCTCCCAGATGATGAATAAAAGAAAATATGTGGAATACCTTCAAATGATCGATCGCGCCTTTAAAACCATTTGAAAACAACAAAGAATTTTCAGAAGTGAGGAGTAGAAGACCGGACGGCTTTAAAACCTAGACCGGGCGGCCTTTGTCCCTTGCAAAGACCGGACGGCTTTGATGTCAGGACCGGACGGCTCTCTTTGAGAGCCGTCCGGCTCTGTCTGTTACCTATCTTGTCGGAAAATCCGGGTTCAGAGATTCGTGCAGAAGAATATATTCCCCGCGCCGGGGAATATCATGATGATAAAGATCTTTTACGTGATTTTGTGGGTAACCTCAGCGCCTATAAAAATCGATCTCACTCCCTCACTTCAAAAAGGGATTTTTTTTTTAGTAGAGAGGTGAAAGAGGGGGAAAAGAAGGTTCAGACGATAGAAGAGAGTGCAAAAAGAAAAATTCTCCCTCGTCCAGTTACATCCCTTTCCAATAAGAGAGTTCCCTACAAAAGATATTTCAAAAACACCTACTCAACTCCAGAAGTTTTCAAAGGCATTGAGAATCAAACTCAAGGAAAAATCAGTTTCTTTTGGCGTTTAAATCGATCCAATCAAGGTATAAAATCGTATTTTCTGGACAGGGTTCTATAACCACGGTCCTTTGAGGGGTCTTTCCCGAATTCAGAATAACTCCAGTAGCTATCTTTGGATTCGGGAGAGTTTATTTACAGTAAAATCTTCCCGAAGTATCGAAACGAGTGATTTTTCATCATAATCGCGCGGTTCGGCCTTTCTCGGGATACATTTCTTCCCCAAAACATTTTCTAAACGTTAATACTCCTCTTAGGAGAATTTTTATATAAAAGAAACCGGTTTTCGAGTCGAAACTCCATTCCCTCCAGAGGACAAAAAATATTTTGCAAAAAAAATGGCCAGAGGGCCGGTCGGCCCTGATTAAGGACCGGACGGATCTTTCACCAGAGCCGAACGGTTGTCCCAGAGAGCCGGGCGGCTCTCCTCTGTTTTCCCCTGTTTTCCAGTAAATCTCCCCTGTTTTCTTATCCTCTGGTGCGATTTACATTTCCAAAATTACATTTTTTTCCCTCAACTTTACTTTATTTAACATTTAGCCCCTTCATTTTATTTTATTTCTATGTAGTCATGTTAATTTCATTTATCTGTTATTTCTTGTTATTTATTTGATTAATTGTCAAAGATTTTCGATAAAATTTTTTAAAAGAAAACCCCACAAATATTTAGTAGAGACCGGGAATATCCCGGGCGAGCGGGGTGCTTTTTCAAAAAAACCTTCTCCGCTTGTAACTTGGTTTCCGGACCCAAAAAGAATCTTTTTCGCGGATCAAATCTTTTCCGAACGGCACAAGAGTCATCAATTACTTTTTAACGGTTTCTCGGGTACCAAAAAGATTTTCTAAATTAAATCCCGGGTGGCGACTCATATTTTCAAAACATCACCGGAAGTGGCTGTCCACAATCGTTAAGGTTGGTGTAGTCGACGCACATCCGCCACTTGCCATTCTTCTTCTTAACGACAACCGTATTGGCCAGCCAGGTGGGGTATACCACCTCTCGGACGGACTCGACCTCGATGAGACGGTTGATCTCTTCGATCACAGCGTCAACATGTAATGCCGAGGACCTCCTTGGCTTCTGCACCACCGGTTTCCTAGCCGGATCAACATTGAGGGCGTGAACAATGAAGTTTGGGTCTATGCCCGGCATTTCGTATGGGGTCCATGCAAATACCTCAATGTTTTCCTTTAGGAAAACGACCAACTCATTGCGTTAGGCATTTGGGAGCTCGGATCCCACCATGAAGTATCTGCTCCCGTCTTCATTAATCGGGACCTTGATTAAATCCTCAACTGCCTTATCTTCGGCCATTGCACCGACATCGTCCAGGACTAGGGTGTCCTCGGCTGCCTCCACCTAGTGGATTTGCTTCGCGGCCTGGTATCTTTTCGGTCCTTCATACGGACGGCATTGACAAAGCATTTCTTGGAGGCCATTTGATTGCCTCGAATTGTCTCTTGCCACCCAGATGTGCCGATGAAGCGTATGCATTGATGAAGCGTTGAGGCTATAGCCTTCATCCCATGGAGCCACCCCCTACCGAGAATGGTGTTATACGGGCTTGGGGAGCTCACCACCGTGAACTCCACCTCCAATCAGACCGAGCCTACCCAAACCGGGAGCGTGGCTGTACCGAGCGGCCACACCGGTGTTCCAACAAATCCAACCAGCGTGACCTCGGCGGGTTTCAGTTCTTCTTTCATTCGCCCCAATGCTTTGTAGGCCGAGTAGTAAAGGACATCCGCCGAACTCCCCTAATTGACCAATATCCGCCGAACGTTCAGATGATCGATTTCGAGCTCAATAATGAGAGCATCGTCATGTGGTAGCTGGAGGCCATCCAAGTCCTGCTCGGTGAACGTAATCGCCCATGGTTCTTTGGGCTCCACATACTTCTGTTTGGGGCGTTCGGTCCAACGCATCACTTGCATCGCTGCCTCCACCCTTAGGAGTTCTTCGTGCATGGCCTCGGCTCGGGATTTACTGACCAGTTCGTGGATAACCACGCCGACCCCACCGAGCGCTCTCGGTGGAGGGAGAGGCGGTGGGGCCTGAAGTTGCAGGGGGACGTTCACCCGGGCTCGGGCCGGGGTTCTTGTGTAGTCGATCCACTCTTCCATATGGCCCTAGGTGACAAGCCGTTCGAGAAGTGCCTTATACGGTCGTCAAGCGGTGGTATAGTGCCCCTTCTCTTCGTGGTAAGATCAATTTCCCTTCTGGTTCACGTCCGAGCCCAGTTTTTCCTCCAGCCAGTCAAACCATTTCTTCTTACCGATCACTTTAAGAAGTTTGTAGATGGGCTCCTTGAAGACAGTAGTTTCTGCCACTTAATCGTTATCGTTTCGGGGGGTTTCTCCCAACCTCCCCATCTGTTGTTATTGTTGTTGTCTCGGTTGCCTCCGCCGTCATACCCTCCATTTCCGCCGTCGTTGTTCCCTTTGTTCCCCTTCTTGATGTTGTTCACTTGCTTCTTTGCCTCCTTTGGCGAGCCTTTGCTTCCCGAGGCCTTGGAAGACCTGCTGAGGAGGACCTTCTCATAATCTCTGAATTTCTCCACGGTGATCATCAAGTCATTTATATCTCTCGGCGGCCGGAGCATAAGCCTCTTGAAAAGCTCGGATGTGTCATCCAACCCAATTTTGAAGGAGGTGATAGCAATCTTCTGGTCGCAGTCCTCGACTAGACTATACTTCTCCCAGTACCAGGTGACAAAGTCTTTTAGGGCCTCCTCCGAGCCTGTTCTCATCGTGATCAACGCGTCTTTGGTTGTACATTGCTGGTTACAAATCAAGACGTGAACGCGCTCTCAAGCTCGTCGTAACTACTGATGGAACCCGACATCAACCTGCTGTACCATAGGAGGGCAACATTCCCGAGGCTCATCGAGAAGGTTTTGCACATGATTGCATCGCTGTAGCCGAAGAGCTCGGTTTTCTGCAGGTATTGCTATGCATGATTGAGGAATCGCCTTAATGATTTCCCTTATGAAGGGTGACTACCGAGCCTTGTCTAACCTTTCATTAGTCAGGCTCGGCCCGGGGCGGTTGAGATCTACTGTCTGGTATCCCCCTCACGTACGCTTCGGGGTGATCCCTGCATCTTGTGGGCACTTGCGGTCGACGCAGTGTATATTGCTACGCTCGGAAGATCACCTTTTGGGCGTCTGTACCCGGTTGTTGTCGTTCAGAGGGGGTGCCGCAGTCTCGGGCTCGGGAAAAAGCATCTTAGTTTCTCCCGTCCGCGTGTTCATCAAAACCATATTTCCCTCTTTGTTGCGTAACTCATAAGTTTCCCCGGGGTGAAGGCTTTCCCTGGCTCTGCTATTTGCCCTACCAGCTGAGGCCGCCTGACATTCCACCGAACGTTCTCGCCCCACAGCGTGACCAGCCAAGGCTTCATTATGTGCGGCCCACCGATCCACCGATCGGCTAGGGTGGTGGCCGTCTCTCCGGTCTTCCGAGCAATCTCGCTGGCCATTTTCCCTGCGGTTGGTTGTACCGTCTGCTTTGCTCCGTACTTTGTTATTTAATAGCGTGCCCAAAGCATAGGGCTAGTGTCGGAGTTAACAAGTTACCGGTAAGAGTGGATTGAATCCACAGAGACCGAAGGAACCGAACGTGAAATTTGTCTTGCGCGTGATGGTTTTTTAGCCTTAAAGTGGCAAACTTTGACTTGTGATTTGGGGTGGAATTCTCTCGACTTCGATAATGACTTGGAATTGATTTAAACTAAATTAAACTAAGGCTAAGTCTAGGGGATTTCAACGCCCATGACTCGGGTCGATTCATTCTCCTCGAAGATAACCGACTCGGAGAAGTCGTTAAACATCTCCGAACGGAAGATTTGATAATTAAACTCATTTAAACTAGAAATGGTGTTTAACAAAGACTAGGAATTTCCGGCTCATTTGGCAAACGGCCGAGTTGACATCGCCCTAAGCATCACACGTGCCAAGTAGATAAACCCTTGGCTACGTGTGATCAAAGAGGTTAACAAACCCGGTCTTTGGTACGTAAAATTAATCCTAACTCCTTGCTAATCAAACGATGTATACAATGAGGCGAGGAGAGCGAATCAACCGGAGTCACGGGGTGTTAATCACCCCATGACCAAGCCTAAACGACTACTCACTAATCATGATTAAACTAACCTTACTTAGAAATTTGAAGGAAATAAAATGCATGCTAAACTTGTAAATAAACTTGATTATATTATTCACCCTAAGTTTGCCTACCACATTAGTCCTTGGAGATATCACAAACAACAAATTCAAACTTGAGTTTTCAAGGAGAGAAGCTAGAAGATTAAGAAAAGGAGTCAACCAACAGACTTTGAAATAAACTAGATTTTATAGAAGGACTAAAGATTACAAGAACTATTAATGAACTAAGAAATGAAATACATCAACTACTTACTTGAGTTTTGAAGGAAATAACTTGGAAAGCTTGGAGAACACAACAATGGAGGAAATACATAAAAACTAAGCTAGGTAGGTAGAAGATAGTAATGAGGGAGAGAGGGAGAGATATTTATACAAGAGGCCCTTCTCTCTCCTCAAAAACACAAAAAGTACCCCCCAAAGTGGAAACTTTCCACTTTTGGAAAGTATTAAAGTAGCTTTAATGCTGCCCGGATCACATCTGTATCGATACAAAAGGGTACCTGTATCGATACAAATCTATAAAAAAAAATTCCACGTCAAGCTTCTGTATCGATACAGATCCTTCTGGTCAAATTCCATTTTCCTAGGCTTCATTTGTATCGATACCAGGGGCACTCTGTATCGATACACTTGGTCTTTTGCTTGCTTCTTCATCTCTTGGCCACCCCTTTGCCTTCCGGCTTGGTCTCGTGAATTTCAAACTCCCCGAGCCTTAGCCAAATCTTCATTTCTCGGCTCTCGAAGCTCGAGAAGGGGGTGCCATGGGGCCCTTGGCCATCGGGTATTTGAGCTGTTTCCCAAAGCGGTCCTAAACACGCTTAATCACACGCTTGTCCCTGAAACTACGAAAACAACTAAACGCACACATCAACCATATAAAACAAGATAAAGGGCGTGTGCGTGAACAAAAAGGCGTAGATAAGCCCAAGAAATATACAACTTTGGGGGCTTATCACCGTCCGCCGGACCTTTCCCCCGATTGAGACGTCGTTCCAGGTCCCGAGCGGCCTGTTGGTCCCGCTCGTCTTGTGAGCTGGCTTGGTTCGGGGTCCTGCCGCTTGACACGGTGGCACTGTGTGCCGGGCGCGCCGTTCGTCGAGTTTCGTCTCGGGTATGATCTCTTGCTGCTGTGCGCCTCGGCAGGATGACGTGTGCGGTGCCTTGACTGTCGACCTCGACCATTGCACCGAGGCTTGAAAACACAGATGCCCTTCCACTTTCGGTGGTGACGGCGGCCGTCTGTGTCCTCCGATATCTCACCCGCCCCCCTGTCCTAGAAGGAGCAGGTGGGTTTTGTGCCTTTTTGAGTAATGCAATCTCGTTTCTTAAGATTGCCATTTCAGCTTCTACGGTGAGAGGAGGGGGAGGAGGCAGTGGTGTATGAGGCTCCACTGGTGTCGTAAGATCGCGCACGGACCTAACACTCCCATCCATGTGGAAGAGGACGTTGTTGTTAGCTTCGGCGGAGCTGGTGCCGGCGGCGTTAGACACTGCCGTGACGGTCCCATCCCTTTTTAACATGGGGGAGAGAGAGAGACCCAAGTCACTTCTGACTTCGTGATATCTCTGGCGTGTGCTTTGGGTGATGAAGTTACCGTTGGCGTCAAAGCATCTAGCCCCAAGGTGAGGTCAGTCATGTTGAAAAGGTTTGGAAGAAAGAGGTTTGAGGAGGGGAAGAACCACCACTAGTGTGAAGAAAGAGGCTGGGAAAGACAACGAGAAGTCCCCAGCAGAGTCGCCAATATTGGGAGGCTCTTCGCCGGAATGACCTCTTTGAACCGTCCTGGGTGCTGTATGGAAATGAGAGCTGAAGTGACCTCGCTGGAACCCTAGCTGTTGGCCGGAGAAGAAGACATGCGCACTAAATAACGCGTTAGTGCCTAGCCCGGACGGTGGTTGTCCGGGAAGGCACTTCGACGGCCTAGTAAGTCACTGGAAGAGATGATTTGATTGATAAATGTAGAGAGAGAAAGTGAGTTAAGAGGGTATTGAATGAAGAGAGAGGGACCTTTAATACGGTAGGTGAGAGGAATATTTATAGGCATGATTGGGCGTGTCTCTCATGCCCCTCGGGCAGCCCACGCGCGCTGCCCACACCTGACACTCACGTCTCATCATCAGACAGTTTTGAGCAAACATTTATACCTCGGCCGTCCTCGAGCCTTGGGATTCGGCTGACGTCATGCCTGTTACGCACAGAGTCAACTTGTTTGGGAGGAATCCCCATGTAGCCACGTGATGTTGCAGGCATAGCCCCCTAACTAGTAGGTTGGTGATGAGTACAAAATATTAACCCTTAGCAATCCCTATATCGCATATTGTTAGTTGTTTATTGTGCTTAACTAGGTACTATTGTTATCTTTTTAATTATTCACTTTAAACTATTAACTTGCAGGAAAAATATGATAACAACTCATGTTTCGGCTACCGAATTTAAGAAGCGCGGATGTCAATTTTATTTGGTGTCAAATCGAAGCCTACAGTTAGATTATTAAATCAAGTAGTGCGTGGGAGCTATCCGGACAATCAACACCCAATTTAATTCTCACCTACATTTATTGGCACGCGGCTGTGCAAGGTCGCCAAATTGAATATGATTTACCAAAGGGATTTGACTTTGGAAGAAAAGGGAATTTGCCTATAAGAGAATCTCCAGCATCTATTATGTGGAGAAAGAAAATCAATTGTGAAGGAAATTTTTCGGTGGACTAATGGGACCCCATTGTTCAATAATATTGGAATAAAAAAGGAAATTCTTCTTTGGAAACAAGGAGGATTTTCGGTGCTAATGATATCTTGATTGCCAGTCCACCAAAAGAGGATAAAAAGGACTTCGGCTGGGGAATTTTGGGGATCATCATCACGCAACGCAATAGAGGACGGCAGCAGCATTATTCCGAAGGTCCACGGCTTGAAGAAAGATGGACAAAGGATGTTTTAGTGAGATTTTATTTTTATTTATGCTAGGCTAAATTTTTAAACTAGGGTTGAGGATGAAACCTCATAAGTATTATTAATTGATTTTATGCATGTGATTTTTCCTACTTGCTTTAATTGTCTATTGTTCTCGACTCAATTAATTAGTATGTATGAAATTCGGGTATGGATTCAATCGGTATGTATGGGTTTTTTCCATGATTTGATATCTGCATATTAATCGAATTGCTTGGCTTATTAAAGTTGTTATTTAAGTCCGGGGTATCCACTGTGATTTGTTTTCACGGATACAGTGGATGATTTTGGCTTAAACTTTTGAAGCAGAGGAAGGACATATTTTCGTTAAAAAGAAAAAGTATTCATTGTAGAATTATCCACGGTGATTAAGATTAGCCTCTAAATCATTGTGTAGAATCATAGGAAAAATCTTTGCATAAGATTAATTGATAAATGTTTATGGGTGTGGATTCCGAAACTCTAGTTACTTTTCTCAACCGTTAATCTCCATTATTTTTTGTGTGCTAGTTTAATTATTTTTATCGTTAATTTATTTAGTTTTTATCTTCCAAATCAATCACACTTTTGGGAACTAGGTTAGGGTTTAATCAATTCTGGATTATTTAGTTTTTCCTATAAAAAAATCACAAGTCCCTATGGGTTCGACCTCGCACTTGCATAGCTATACTTCCATCCGATTCGTGCGCTTGCGAGTACATTAAAATTTCACAACAGTTGGCGCCATAAATGCTCGTTGTAGGCGGTCAGGCACTCCTGGTGCCGAGCCCCCACAGGTCTCGCCGAATGCCCAAAAGGCTGACGTCCACCGACTCGACCAGATTGGCACTCAGGAGGACTACTGCCGAAAGGGCCGTTACCCGAGTCCATCGTCTTAGGCAGGAGTCTCAGTACTAAAGCTGTCTGGTGTTCGCCCAAACACTCCATTGCCGAGACTGCGGTGGGTGGAGCTCCGTGCCCGGCTATGCCTTATACTCTCTTCACGCCCGTGGCATTACATCTCCGGGCGGACAGAGGATGTTGTCTCGGATGTGAGTTTCCCGTCGGCTAGGATTCATAAGGGTGAATCTCATGGTTAGTCGAGAGTCAGATGGACCTCGGCGAACCCGGCCGCTACAGAACATTACTCACATACCCACATGTCCACCTGTAGCTTTTTCTTATCTATTTCCAACTATGTTTCCTTTGGTTTTTATGCATCACATCTAGGGGTGAGCAGAAAATCCGTCAAACCGTGAATCCAGTCCAAACCGATTGGTTTGGTTCGGTTTTTTTAGTAACATGGTTTGGTCCTGGTTTAAAAAAATTAGAATCTGTATTCAATGGTTTGGTTTGTGGATTTACGTTCATGGTTCTGGTCCCAATCCGATCCGAACCGTGTATATTATATATAAATGTATTTATATATATAATCCATAGTTAACTAAGTTCCTAATTTAATTTATTTATTATTCCTTCTCTGTGCAAGATTTTATTTTGCCTACGATTCATAACTTATTCCCTTAATTCCAATACACCAATAGTGGTTTAGTCATAGCCCATAAATTTGCTAATGAAATTTTTCATTCCAATTTTGATTCCACAACATGTTTCTATTTTTCTAAATTTCTATATATGATTTAGTCATTGCCTATTCCTATTCCTTGATTTCCTTCATTACCATGATTAATTTGAATGATATTTTAATGAAATCGGATTTAATATAAGTTTTGGTTTATTAATCTTCAAAATTTTAAGTACTTTAAATAGTTTACAGATATAATATCTCAATTTTAAGCAAACCGTGGTTCGAAACCGAAACCATCCATAGCTTAATGGTTTAGATTGGTTTGGTTCTATGCCTTTTATGGGTTGGTTTGGTTCTCCGAATTCATAATCCGTAGGTAGTGGTTTGACTCTTGGTTTACTACAAAACCGAACCAATCCGGTCCATGTTCACCCCTAATCACATCCACGTACACTCCACAACACAACTAATTAATAATTTTGTCTTCACTTCCATATTCTCTGTGAAACTACAAAATAGCACACTAGGTATTCTTTTCATAAAAACAAGTCGATCAACCTCCATTAAATATCAGCCAAGTACGGGGTATCACAGCCCCCGAATGAGATCCACATACCAACCACTTGGCAACGAATACACCTGCTGATGTCCTCCAAAAGAAACAGAAAAAATGTGACCCCATTTGGACAAATATAGGTGTAGCGAGCCTATGATTGTGGAAATTCAAGAACTGATAACCGTAAAGCGAAACTGGACTGGATAGACAATAGGACGAAAAACCACCAGGATCCCAAATTTTATGGATGCAAGTACTAAATCTCTTGATGCCCCTTGATGCATACATTGATAGACACATCAGCCAAGGCAACCAAAACTTTCTGAAAGTAAATCTCCTTATCCTTTATCAAGTACTTCATTCTGAACTTGTTTGATATAGGGGGAGATGACTTTGAACTTTGTTGGCATCAATCATTTGTTGGCCAAATTTTTTTCTTATCCCAGCATTATAGTACCTCACACTTGTAGAAATTACCTTTCCATATACTACCCAATGTTCTTCTAGTTTCCTATCATTTGTAGACGCATCAAGATTCGTTACAGATGTATTGAAACCACTGAATTTTCAAGACAACTGATTGTCTCCATGCACTCACATTGGAGAAGCTCTTCTGTTTTTCCTTTCTTATGAGTCCTTTTAACAAACAGCTTCTATGCTTCTAATTTTACACCAATCAAGGCCTCCATTGAATTCCTAGCTTCTTCATCCGACATGAAATTGACAAATCCAAAACATTTGTTCTTCCTTTGTTCTTTAGTCACTTTGCAAGAAAGTATAGTTCCAAATTTGCAAAAAAATTCCCTTCAACCTAACACGTAACAGAATTACAAAGGCTGTCTTCGTTTTGAAGTTTTAGTTTATTTTAGTTTGGTTTTGTTATCATTACGCTATTTCTCCCTCCAATCATTACTCATATTTCCAATTATTACTCACATTTCTCTCTCTCTCTCTCTCCAAACAACTCTTAATTGAAAATTGCCAAATTTGGCAATTTATCGATGAGCACGGAATTGGCCCAAACTTGGTGGGCTGAAGTAAAATTGCGTTGCGGTCGAGACTCACCGCCCTAAGTTTGTGATTGATGTTGGATTTCGACCAAATTCCTTTCTTTAGGCCTTCAATTTAGTAATTTTTCTATTTTAGGTACTTCCTCCGTCCCCTTTTAAGTGTGTTACCTGGGAATTCCAACTATTTTTCTCTCATACACCAACTTTTACATCTACTTTCCATTACTTACCATTATCAATATAATAATACCCATTAACTTTTTTAAAAGGAATCTACTTTTAAGGGCAAAATAGGAAATGTATTCACTAACTTTTCAAAACACACACTTATTAAGAGACAGCCTAAAATGGAAATGTGCACACTATAAAAGGGATGGGGGAGTAATATTTAGACTACTAATTACTATTAGCGTATAATTCTGTTTTCATTGATTCTAGTTGCAAAAGTCTTAGATTTATTTCTAGTTTTCAATTTTGGGAATTTCCCTAGTTTTCAAGATATTTTATTTTTTAGTAGTATTTGCTAGAGTTTCCCTATAAAAAAGGGCATGTAACTCTTGTTAAATGAGTTACTGATAAGATAACTAGTTAGAAATTTCAAACGTGTATGTTGGCAAAAACCACATGGTAGAGAAGAAACGAGGATACAACAGAAGATAGATGTTAAACGATTAAATTTACAACGAGAACAACCAAGCAAAAGAGCATAATCATAAGAGACTAAAACATAATCACACAATGCTAAGATCAAACACTCAGACGAACTTGAATTAGAGGTAGGCTTGCCCAAAATGCAATATTTCACTGAATTCTTTTCCTCCATTCCTCTTCCATTTTCTTACATTCATTGTTTTCTAAAGTTTGCATTTTGGTTCCTACCACTGTGGGCTATTAGCAAACCCTCTAAAATTGCGCTCTAAATTGAAAAGTGTTTTTCATTTAAACTGAAAAGTCGCACCTTCTATTCTTTCAATTTTAAAACTTAATTTTGACATACGTCGCTTTGTGTGGACACCACACAAAGTGCAACGGGAAAGTAGGTTAATTGGCGCATTAATAATTACTCAAGTGCTAGGGATTCCCTTAATGATATGTTCTTTTCAACAATTTCTCGTTTACTCGCAAAAAAAATGGAAAGAGAAACAACAAAACCATTTTTGGGCAGTAGCGACAAATCCATGGACTTCTCAGCAGTAGTGACGGCAGCGCCTGGTAGCTGCGACTATCAAGAACAAAGCCAAGAATTTTAAGTAGTGCGGTCTAAAATTTAGAATCGTATATGATTTTATTTTTTTTCTATTAGATAATTGAATAAAAATGAATTTAAATTGTTAATCAACATTAAATATCTATTGCTAATTAAAAGTTTTGATTACAAAATACTTCGACACTTTTCGTTCATGCATTGACATTTGACGACCTGTTCATGCATTGGCAATGCCCCTGGAAAATCTCTCTTTGAGTTGGTGGGGTAATACACTGCCAGTTGGAGCACTTTACTACCCTCCGTCCATGGTTTTTCCGACCCCCTCTTTCTCCACCCATCTCTACGAGCAGATTGATGGGTTCCTCCACTGCATTTTTTTTTTTTTTTTGGCTGGCTATTTTCTTTGAATTTTGGTTTTACAACAGAGGGTACAGAAAGTTTATGCACGCAACATGTACAGTAGCTTGAAAACTTGGAGTTTTGGATCAATCAGTTACACATATCCAACCAATGGAGCTGATTTTTTACCAGGCCCGAGGAAGAAATGTTATTTTGAAATAATCCGTGTGGGACCCAAAAGCCATTGTACACGTTATGTGCACTAAACAATCTGTACCCATAGGCTTTTCGGATAGAATAGATGAACAAATAGGCAAATGCAAAAATAGTCGAAGTCATCCAGAAAAAGAGCAAAAAAAAGTTTAAAATGAAATGAAATGGATTCCATCGAAAGAGGACGCTATTTTGATAAAAAAGACGGCAAATACTAAAAACTTGTCCAACTTATCCACTGTTCCAAAACACAAAAAGTAGGAGATAAAAACAGGAAATCATGGGGCCCATCCTTTGCACTCACAACACCAATGTCGTAACAGGAGACCTCCCGCAGATCAAAACGACAAAAGAACCATAACCTGTTTCAGAGATCAGTCTAACTGCGTAGTAAGGTACAATAATTGACTGCCACAAGAAAATAATTAGACGATAACTCGTACTAAAGAACAACTAATTTAACTCCAGGAGGTAATTTTACTTCAAGCTGGTGAGCACGCTTTCGTGCTGCCTCTTTCTCCTTGCTTTCCTTACGTCTCGGTTCTAATAAATAGTAAGGATCAATGACTATCTTCTCAAGGTTGATGGTATTTTGAAGTAGATACATCACAATCTCTAGATCAGTGGTACCCCCAACAAAGCCAAACATTTCCACATCCTTGAGGCATTGATGGGGACGAGGCTTCAAAACCTCTGGCTTTCGTACCCTCAAAGACCGATACGGACACAACAACTGCAATGGCAAAAAAGTAGCCTCATCACACAATAAGGTTGATGAACATAAATACATCAATACCCTCAAATCATGAAGATATCAATCGTGATTAAATATCCAGCTATAACAGCAAAATTGTGATCTGGGATTGTCTGCTTGTTGGATTTCTTGGTAGACGATCAACAAGTCCAATAAAACTTCAAAACCCATTTACATTTTAGAGGTGCTCCAGTTATAGAGAGATGGCACAAAGGACACTCTCGCTCACCCGCTGTGACGTAGAGAAAAACCATGATTGGACAAACTAGAAGACAGAAACCACAGGTTGCAGCAGAGGAAATCAACTGGAGCATGTACAGAGCACATATATTAAACAATGTCCAACATTGAAAACTAACTGGAGGATGTACAAAGGATGATGAACTGTACAACAATTTATGCATATGGTCCAAAGGATGATTGTTTTAATTTTTGGTTGGTTTGCCCAAAGGATGATGAACCATGCACACAACGAGACATTTTTTTGGTGGGAGTACACGGGGGAGTGGGGGTGAGGATGGGCCATTCACTTAGGCTTTGGATCCTGGATTCATCGAGGGAAAAGGAAATAGGAAGGGAAAACGATAGAAAAAGAAGGAAATGACAGATTCCAAATTCCATGCTCTGTTTGGTTGCGTTGCAAAAATATGAAGGAAACAAATATGGATTAAAAAATAAATCCATTTGTTAATGTGCGTGAAAGAAATGTAGAAAGCAATAGTAAAATAATATCTCAAACATTTCTCTGCAAATATAGACAAACACATAATACACGCTTCATAAGTATAGTCTGGAAATGGCAAGGTGAAAAACCTAAATTTAGAAAATCTAGAGGTGTGGGGACAAATCCCTGAGAGAAAAGTTTCAGGTTGTAGATCTACAATTGAGTTCAATGATAAAAAATTAGAAGCACCCTCGGTGGAGGAGAGTTGTTGGCAGTCAGAGACTCAGAGGTTGTCGATCGAAGCTTCCTGGAAAGGTCTCTTGCGAGAAGCCATGTAAGAGCTGAGTCTCTCTCTGTCCGTAATGGAGATGTGAGCCAGATAAACTGTGAATTCTTCCGAGCACAGGAACAGAGATATAGAAACAGGTCCAGCCCTGGGCATAGGGCGACCAACCGGCCGCCTAGGGCCTCCGGTTTTCAGTCCAATGGTAGGGCCCCCAAATAAAGAGATATATTAAATATTATGTATGTCAAACATTTCCACAGTCGACAATTGTCGCGTGGTGGTAAGGTATCCGCATTTTTGGGCAGAGGTCGTGAGTTCAATCCTTGCTCCCTTTGACAATTTATTGAAGGTTTACAAAAATTTGTTTAAAATTAAAGGCGCTGAGGCTTGAACTCACAAATTTTTAGCGAGGAACTCAGTCATCTTGCCACTATACCAAAAGGTAAACTTACTACTTTACAAACAAATTATACGTATATAGCTAAATTAGAGGCCCCATTTTTTAACCTTGCTTAGGGCCCTGAAAATCTCAGGGCCGGGCCTGTATAGAAAGTGCTTGCACCAAGTAAATGAGAGAGAGAGAGAGAGAGAGAGAGAGAGAGAGAGAGAGAGAGAGAGAGAGAGAGAGAGAGAGAGAGAGACATCTCATGTCAGCATAAACACGTCAATGGAAGGCAAGAATCTCATGATGATCAATGCAACAAGAAACAGACAAAAATAGTCATTTGATACCCCATTAAGTGTTAAAATTGAAAGGTTCACTGAACATCGATTAATAATAAACTAGTATGTTTTATCACTTGATCCAACACGTTCTTCAATACCATTTGGATTGCTGTAAATTTTTTACGAAGCAATTTTACACTTACAAAGCTTGCAACTTGCAGATCAAATTCTTAAAGGACATGATACTATCCCACAGAAACTAGCATTACTTTATTGGATAAAAACCATGGAATATTACAATACGTATGCTCGGTCTAATGCGAATTTGTGATGAATCTCGAAGTTGTAAACTACAACAGGAAGTCATACGAGCACCCAAAAGGATTCAGTCAAAATATAGAAAGTGACTATAAGATAATTTACTATTGTGTGAACATA
The DNA here is from genome assembly GCA_036023075.1 of Gaultheria prostrata. Lineage (NCBI taxonomy): Eukaryota > Viridiplantae > Streptophyta > Magnoliopsida > Ericales > Ericaceae > Gaultheria > Gaultheria prostrata. The sequence continues at coordinate 3,245 of JAXBDA010002221.1, read as the reverse complement.
TATTAGTTATTACAGCTCAAAGCCCAAGTACACAACAAGAGCTTAAAGCTCCAAACAATCCTTAGAAAACATGTTGATAACTTACAGAGATTCATTTACCAAAAAAAAAACTTACAGAGATTCATTCATTGATCATGCAAATTGAAGTACTTGACAGAAAGGAATAAAAGCAAATACATGTTTAGTTGAATACTTGGATCATTCAATGTAAAAAAAAAAAGAAGAGAGGTGGCAGTAGGTGGGAACTCAAATAATTCATTAGACAGATGCGTTCGCAAAATATTCAGATTGTAAGGCATCTAGTAAGAAAGATCACCTCCAACGTAAATTTACGCAACGACGGAGCTGCTTCTAATAGAGAAGTAAGACCAAGAAGGCTTTCGTCATAAAAAATCTTCACTATTAGATGCTCAAGATTTGCTAACTGAGGAACTTGGATCTCACTGTTCTCCTGAAACAGAGGAATAGCTTTACGACAACAAAAAAGGAAAACTAGAAAGGAAAAAAATACAAACGTGTGCCACGGAATAGCTTTACGACAACAAAAAAGGAAAACTAAAAGGAAAAAAATACAAACGTGTGCTCGTGGCACACACACCAGTTAGAAAGATACTCAAAGAAGTTCCATTCTAACCTTCAAGGACATCTTCAATTCAAGAGTCTCTATCTGCGAAAGATGACTTGAAAATGCCACAAGAGCATAAGTTACTTGATCACTGTGTCCCCCGCCAATATGTAACTTGGAAAGAAAGGGAAGGTTCCCAATATGCAATCTTATTCTTTGCCCAAAATACTTAAAGCTTACAAGGTAGGGGGCAGAAACCTCGAGACTCTCCAAGCGATTGCATCGAAATATCTCCAGGTGCTTCAACTGGAGTGACGAACCAGCAACTCTTAGATTAACAATATGCTCTGAAAGAAACACACACAACCACTCTAGAAGCAGACAATTTGCCAATAAGAACTCAAGAAGCTCTTCATTCACATTTACGCCCTTCAAAGTAAGGCTCGTTAGGAACTTAATGCTGGGTAAGTTAGATGGGCTTTTGAAGCAGCTATAAGACTTGTGCGAAAGAGTGTAGGTGCTGCTTTTGAAGAATGTAACAAAATCCATCTCGAGCCTTTTTACTCTCTTTGCTATCACAAAATTTATCCATTCATCAATGTCATGGCTAGCCTTGCTACTCAAGTCAAAACAAACTCTAAACTCGTCCAGAGAAGGACAATGATGCAACCTCAAAACTTGATTCACCCAAGTCACAAACTTTGACCTTTCTCGTTCCGTGCGTTTTATCCCGTAAAATCTCACCGATTCAGGTGCCTCAAAGTTCAGAACAGGGGTGAATTTCCACAAGTCCCTCCATCTATGCGCAAGCACACTACTTCTTCCCGCCTCTTTAAGAGTCAGTAGAGACAAAATGTGAATAAGGATTTCATTTGGCAGCTGACTTATGTGGTCCTCGAAATGATTATCCATCTATGCAAAAAACCAACAGTACAGGAAAATAAAGTCAGTAAATATTCTTTTGCCAAAAACAGAAAGTAGCATTAATCCAAACAAACGGCCCTCAAAGTAAAACACAGTAGAACCATAACCACTGAAGTGGGATAAAAAAAAACTGCAAGCAACCAATAATCTCCTCGTTTAGTGATTGAACACAGGCGCGCGCGCGCACACACATACATGGGCGACTCTAGGTGGGTTCCGCTGGGGTTGTGACCCCATCGGGTGAAAAAAATGCTATAATTAGACTACAATTTTTAATTAGTCAAACATTTAACCCATTAGCAAGTGGTGGCTAGCTCATGCGGTTGAGTTCTTGGATGCCCCACACTGCATCCCGGGATCGAGTCTCGTTCCCCCTCCCCATGTAATAGATTAGGAATGACGAATAAAAAAAATAAATAGGCTTTATTATTTGAACCCACTCTAGACACAGTTATTTAAGGGGGGGAAATAAAAAGACTCTCTCTCTCTCTCTCTCTCTCTCTCATATGAGGATCACTAAGCAGTAAACACGAAGTGCTTTATAGTTTTCATTATTCAAGGTATTTTATTTAGGTTTTATTTGTACAAACCTAGGGTTCTTTCTAGTATGTAATTTGGGGAAAATATGGGGAAAACCTAGGGTTCTTTCTATGTGATTTGGGGACAATATGATCTGAAGATTTTGTTTTTGGCTTCTTCTAAGTGTTAGTTGAGAAATTTAGTTTAGTTTGTGATATCTGGTTTGTTGAAAATAGATGGTTAATTGTTCATTAGTGTAAATATTATTTTCTGGTATTAGTATTTAAGTTTGTGATCACCCCCACCTACATAAATTCTTGGAGTCGCTATTGCGCACACGCACAGGCACATATTGGTGTCTGGGGCTTGTTAATGAAGGTTCATTTACGAATACACCTGGTGTTCTACTACAGTAGAAGGAGGTAATAAAAAATTGACCTTCTTTTTTGAGTAGACATAGGATCGCGGCACCCTTTTCGTTAAAAATTGGCGTGATATCGGAAAGACTCTCCGATTCAGAAGCTGCTGCCAAAACGAAAGTCAATTAAGCTTTTCTTCGACAAAAATAAACTAAGAGCCAACAAAAGGCCGCTAATTTCAGCATAATAATCCCACCAACCAAACAGACCTCCTCAAAGCAAATCACAGTATAACCGTAATAATTGAAGTAAGTCGAGTTGAAATAAAAACTGGATGCTATCAATAATCTCTTAGTTTGGTACTCAATGGAGCACACAACTTTCAGAAAGAGAAAGAAGTGGAGGGGGGGAAATGAACCTTCTTTTTTGAGTAGATGATGCAGGATCGCGGCACCCTTTTCCCCATTTGTTAGAGTTAATCTCTGATTCAGAAGCTGCTGCTGAACTCAGGGCCAGCCACCATCAAAAGAAGAAAGAAAAAAGGTACTGGCTAGCAAATAGTGGATGCTCAGGAATAAAGCTAGATTCTTTTTAGTATGAAAACTGGGATTCCAGTATAAATTAATTTCTCTGTTTGAATTTCACGGTGAAGCTAAAAAAACGAATTACCTTTCCTTCTCTAACCCTAATAATACAAATAAATATATAGGTTATATAAATTAAATAAAAAATAAATTATATGTGAGGGTAACTTCCCCGGAGTGACCTCTTTGGACCGTCCTGGATGCTGAAGGTAGGGGGAGTCGTTGTGGCCTCACCGTGATCCTGGCCGCTGAGCAAAGCAAGCAACCTGCACACTGAACAACCGTGTTAGTGCC